>JABTTQ020000158.1:0-66969 GCA_016081115.2 Rehmannia glutinosa | reverse complement strand
TATTTTCATTTTTTTGCCTGTGTATTTTCCTTTGTATGTGAATGTGTAATAAAAAAAATTAACCTCTTTCCAAAATGCTATCCATAATATACTAATAGGGTGACGCCATTTACACCCCCTTTCTTCTAAGCACACCATTTTCCCAATAATTACCCTTACTATATGGTAGATGGCACGATTGTATGATGATTCAAATGATAGATGACATGATGGTATAACAACTCAAATGGGATGATATGACCATCATGACATATGGCATGATAGCACAACCACCGTGTCATTCTGCCATCGTGCCATGTGACACAATGACACGATGCCTCAAGTGGGATGATATGATGGTATGATAGATGATGACTCAAATTAAATAGCATGATGGTGACTGTAATGGGATGGCATGACCATAGTGCCATCATATAATATGGGTTCAATCAGGGCAACGTAAATTAGGGAATATTGAGGAGTGTTAAGTAAATAAGTAGTTTTTAGAAAATATGGTTAAGTGTATTAGAAATGGTGTGAATAGCTCCACCCATAATACTAACATTCTTGCTCACAACAAGCTCGGATTGAATTTTTTTATTCCATTTCATATTCCATATGATTAGTTGTTGATTGACAAATGTAAACACAACTAAACAATTAACAACATATGTTTATCATATAGATACATGTCATTCATCTAAGCAAATAGAATATGTAGTAGAATATGAATAGCGAAATAGATAGTGAAGTACGGATAGTGAAATAGGAATCTCTATCTTACGCATGACAACTTTTGAATGGGCATTGTGTAGGTATACTCTCATTTCATCTTTTTTCTTTTTAAACTGATATGTATTATTTAAGCATGTATCGATGTCTACATAAGAACTAAGAAGAACACCATCTAGTCAAAAAATTAATTTTACAAAATATAAATAAATGCATTGATCATATTTAAACTTTTTAGGAAATTCATTAAAATGATGGTAAATTACAAAAAAATATCTTTGAGGTCTAGCCTAATTACCAAAAAATACAATTATCTTTAAAAAATGAAAAATACCCCTTAAGTTCTACAAATACCCTCTTGAGGTTTGTATTTTCTTAACTGAAAATCCTCTCAAAAAGGTGCACTTTGTAGAATAAAAATAAATTTCAAGGGGTATTTGTAATTTTCAAAGATAGTTGACTATTTTTTATAAATAACCCTATAAATAATATTCAAGTTGATTCGTGAGTATAATTAAATATATCATCAATTGTAAAAGTTAAAATACTTATATCAGTATTATATAATTCAACAATTTAGAATTAATTACTAGGTACGTAGTGGAACACTCTGTACAAACATTTAATAGATATATGAATGCCAAATATTTAGTTTGTAATGATATGTGCATAAATATTTAGTGCAAATAATAAACCAGAAGCATATCCATAAATACTCTGAGTCGAAATTGCAGCGGGAAACTTCGAAATACAACGAGAGAGAGATAAATAAAGATTACACAGGTAATCATCTTCATCAAAATCCAGAAGCCAATTACATGTCAAATTCCTTCGCCGAAGAGCATGAAGAAGAACAAGAATTTCAACCGCCTCCTGCCCATCACCCTTCTGCCCCTCCTCACGAGGTAATTTTCCACTCTTCTTTTTTGTGTTCTTTTTCCTTTTTTACTTTATGCATATGCGGAATGTCACTTCAATATTGAGTCTGTATCTGGGTGTCCTCCGTTATAATATATCATGTGAAGAAGTTTATTAAACCTTATGAAGGATCTCTATGAGTGCCCTCTTTGGGGAGATTTGCTGCAATGCATTTCAACTGTTTGATAAATGGTTGAAGAGAGGAAAGGTTGTTGCAAGAAAGAAAATCACCAAACTTGAGCATTTTGTTTGTTTGATTTAGTCAGACTGCATCACACTACAATGTCGGATAGTTAATAACTTGTTCTGGTTTTGTTGTTAAAGAATTACTTAGTTGCCCCCTTTTTTTCCTTTGCTAACATATAGGTTGGGTGTGTGAATGGAAATCTATTCAGGGTCAAAATTATCATTGTTGAAGTATGATATGACTTGTGATTAATGTGATTAATTAACTTTGGATATCTATGGTAAATTGGTTAAGTTTTGTCCTGCAGTCGTTCGACATATCAACAACAGTTGATCCCAGTTACGTGATATCTTTGATAAGGAGACTCTTACCTTCAGATGTAAAAGATGGTGAACATGCTACCGAAGTGGTTTAATTCGTGAAGAACCAAAAGCTGAAAGCAGAAAGGAGGATGCCATCAATTTACCTGAAAATGGAGGAGAAATTGAAGCAATGGAATCTTCAGAAAACTATGGTGAACTGGATGGGCCAGAACCAAGAAACAATGATCAAAATCAAGGTCGATCAGCAGTAGAAGAAACATGGGAAGAGTGTGGATGCATTTTATGGGATCTTGCTGCAAGTGAAGATCATGCTCAATTTATGGTACTTGTCATTTTCATTATTCGTTTCTGGACATTTTTATTACTCGTGTCTTTATATATGTTTATCTCTTTGCTCAAATCTTTTAGTTGTCCAAATTACCAAGAAAAAATCAGCTTAACAGTCTTAATTGCAAAGATTTTTGCTGGAAGGTTTTATGGTTCAAGAGACAAACACTAGATTAATAGTTTCACTGTAGAGGAAAAGCTACGTGAAATAACTACATTTCTCTCACCCACATTACTCTGAACCCAGAAGCATATATAGTACAAAAATGGAATGACACAATGATTTCGCCTTTTCATTTATGCTGTTGTTAAGATATATTTGGCTTATACTTAATGATATTGATATTTGAATTTCTATGTAGGTCAAAAATCTTATCCTTGATGTGCTTTTGGCTAATCTTGTGGTTTCTCAACCCTCACGTATTACTGTAAGTCACGCTTTACTTTAGTGCATACACAACTTATATCGCTACCTTGACAGCTAAATACTTATGGAGGAAAATATTCAATTGCTGGAAGGCAATCAGATCCCCGTTTTAAGGCTGCTTTTTGTATTACAGGAGATTAGTCTTGGGATAATTGGAAACCTTGCCTGCCATGAAATATCGCGGAAACAAATAGCCTCTACAAATGGATTGGTTGGAGCGATAGTGGAGCAATTGCTTCTAGATGATGTACCTTGCCTCTGTGAAGCCTGTAGGTAATTTATAGCTAGAGTATCATACCTAAGGTTGTGAAATTTTAGCTTGGTGTTGTACATCTTAAATCTTTGCAGTTGCAGAGTTATAATTACTTTTCAGTGTGGTTCATTTAGTTTTGTGTGCTGATAAATTCCAAAATTTGTGAATGCAGAAGAAATTTAATCAACATACAGTTGCAAGAGACAAACTAAATAGACTTATCCAGATTTCTCGTGGGAGTGTTTAATATTCATGTCTGTATTATATAATTTAATTTAGCAGCACTATGTGGTGAAAATGCAATTTATTCTTCTGAGAACCTTTATCAATTTAAACCTATTATATTGGGAGAACTTAGTCAAGTTGATTACCTTTCTTATATTTTCCATTGGGTTTATGAGTAACATGAATAACTTTGCACTTCTATATAAATGTGCCAATTCTTGGGGAGCAAGTTGCTCTGAACATTTATTTACAGCGGGTTGAAATATAGTTGTTTCTCATGTTAGAATATGTTAGTATCTCAATGTCTTTGTCTATTTTCTTTTTCCGTATTATGTTTTACTGCATTGGAGCTTTAACTTGGTTCTCCTTTAAGTTTGTTTCTTTATCATAATTTCCGGTGTTGGAAGTTTTACATTCAGCTTTCTGTATTTTGTTCAAACTAGATGCTTTAGACTATTTTACATAATAGCTGTGTATGTTTTTCTGAAAAGATTCTACGAGCCACTTCATGAGTATTATGTTTTTAAACTGAATGGGCCTTGTAAATTTTCTTCTTCTCTGTGCGGTATATATATTTTAGATTTTGTTGGTTTAGTGGGGGTGGGAATTGTCAGAGGCCACCCTAATGTCCACGATAAAGTAAGATGAAACCGTAAACATTTTTCCCATTTTTGAATGTGAAATTAGAACATGGAAGTTGGTATTTTTTTAACGTAATGTAATATATACACATTCAGCTACAACTCCTATACAACTCCTTTTGGACTATAAGAAGCGTACTCATGTGAACCTACTATATACGCATCTATATTTTTAACTCTAAAGTAGTATCATTAGCTCCTTATGAAATTGAAATAATCCAAAAACCAAATGGGTAAAAAAAGAAAAAAAGAATGCTAAATTTTCTCCATGCATATAGGCTGATTCCACATGTTCACCAATTTAGAAAATTTAGGTTGTCTGCTTATATATAACTACTTTACCAGCTTCTATACTTAAATGGATATGAGAAACCGACCAAAAATATGTTAACAAATAAGAATCATCATCATCAACTGCACCTTATCCCACTATGTGGGGTCGGTGGTGTGAAGTTTATAGTGTCAATTAATTGTCTAAAATTAGTTAACACTACAAATTCACACAAAAAGCAAAGTGGCAAAGTTTTACGCCGGATGCCCTTCCTGACGCAACCTTCATACGAAGGAGAAATGAGATGAAATTCCAAAACCATCATCACCATAAGTTTTTCCACTTGCATGGAAAATACGATGAGACGGCGATGAGTTGAGATAGTTGCTCTAGTCATATCCCATTACAGAATTGATATAGTAAAATCAACATGTACATCATGGAACATGACCACATGTTAACAAATAAGAATGTGGCAAAGAATTTATGCCATGCTTGGTACATAAGAATGGGCAGCAGCACATATTAATATATGTTAGGGTTGACTAGGCATGGGTATTCCGTATTTGTAGTCATGAGAATGCACATTCCTGTAAAACTGGGATACAATTGCATGAAATAAAACATGTGTATGCAATATCATCCAATAAAGTACATGCATTTGTACACAAAATAATTTGAACGTGTTTATATAGTTTTAATACACGGATATCTATCAACTTTGACAGTCGTAGTTGTTAGATGTAATAATTTGGTTATTCAGGCCACATGAAAGTATAAACCTATGCTTTGGCTTTCGTCTGTGAATCTGATTCCTCTCATTTGCCTTGTGCAAAATATCTAACCCGTGTCAGTTGAAATTAATAATTGATAAAAGGTGACCTTAAGTGTACTAAGCTTACTGTGCGTTACATTGTACATGTAGGGTGTTAACCTTGTGCATTCAAGGTAGCGAAGGTGTTTTTTGGGCAGAAGCATTGCAGGCTGAGCAAACTCTCTCTCGTATTCTTTGGATTGCTGAAAATGCTCTAAATCCGCAACTCCTTGAAAAGGCAAGAACATAAGAACAGTATCTTGGCGTTTTTTCCATTATGTCATAATGATTAATTTATGTGATGTTCCATGTTAATATTTGAGCACAAACTAGGTAAAACTAGAGCATATGTTCATATAAAAGGTTCTCAATTTTGCGATAGTGTATAAAGCGCCTCTCGTGAAGTATGGTTTCATAAATAAATTTAACAGGCTTTCAGATATGAGATCTTAAAATATTATTAATAACTATTGATACATTGAGCCGGGGAAATATATCTGGACTTTTGGTGAATGAGATGGTTCAAGCTTAGCAATATTATTGTAGGGTAATTGAATACAAATGCCACATACTTAGGGTCCAGATTTAGTGGTGCTTCATTTTTAGCTATATTTGAAAGAAGGTTCAGAAACATGAACTCTGGAAATTTATTTCAAGTTACATATGAATCTCACTAGTATGTATTGGAACAATCCGGAACAAGAATATGATTATTAGTTTAGCTTGTATAATTTGATTCCGATGGAGCTCACATGGGAGAATGAATTTCGGAAGTAGAAACCCTCTTGTAATTTGAAGAGTGATCGAACAGTTTAGTATTGTTACTGTAATAATACGTATATATTTTGGCTGTGGTGTCCTTTTGAATTGTATAAACTTTTATAGGCAATTTTATTGAACACTGTCTGGCTTTGTCTGAGCTATTCTTATTCAATTTTCAGATTGTAGGTTTCCTCTTGGCTGTTTTAGAAAGTCAAAAGGAAGTCGCCGCTATTCTTCTTCCACGTTTGTTGGAATTGGATCTTTCGAATCTTCTGTTCAAACTCTTGGCTTTCGAAATGAGCAAACTGAAAGGAGAACGAATACCCGAGAGGTTAGCTTCTTTTGCGTAATGGGGAGTTGCGGTACCAGATACAGCTTATTTATCCTGATGCTCTGGACTGAAATTGTGAAATATTTTAGAATTTGTTGCACTATTAGTTGGAGCAGGTCATAAACTGTTATCTGGAAATGTCACAACTGTTTCGGGCCCTCTGGTTTGATGCAAAATGATTTATGGCAGGAGTTTGTTGTATGAGAGTTGAAAGATTGAAAGTTTTGGTATGTTTACATTTTTTGTCCTCAAAAGTAGTGGATGAGTAGTGAGTTAGTAGTTCACATTATCCGCATAAGTTAGACGGTACTTTTGAGAAAAAGAATTGACATTCTAGGAAATGGGGCATTTCTTGTATGAGCAATAAATTTGGGACAAAGGAAGTATACGTTTGTGAGTGTGTGTACACGTGTGTATTTATTTCTTTTGAAAGTCACATGACATACACCATAAATCAACAAAATGTCATTGCCTAGAAGACCGTTCTGTATTTCATATAGACTTATTTTCCTACGTTTATTTTTCAAGTATTTGATTATATTCCTTTTAACCCAATACCAGCTGGGTGGGGATGTTAGTGACTTCGAATCATACTGCATCAGGTATACAGTACTAGATATGGTTCTTCGGACACTTGAAGCTCTCTCCACCATGGATGAATATTCACAAGAAATATGTCTAAATAAAGAGCTCCTGCAACTAGCAAAAGATCTTATTGAACTTCCTGATAAATTTGAGGTATGCCTTGTATGCCAAAACTTTACACGTAATAATCATGTATGTCGTGTTCCACCTGTGCTTAATTATGCACGTACCTGGTACAATATATATTCTGTATTCAGGTTAATATGATGTACATTCATATAGTCCAGTGTACATTAGTTGCTCATGTTACTAGAGAATATAGTACTATGCCCTGTCCTTTAAAAGCAACCAGTTAACCATTCATACCCAGGAACACTTGTTGAGAATAAGGGGTACAGCTATTGGACTATTCTCCATCCAGGGGTGCAGCTAGGGGGGAGAGGGGGCAACCTGTGCCCTAGCCACCCTTCTTTTAAATTGTTTTTTTTACTAAGCAATTTTTTTTTCAAAAAAAATTAGTTAGGATTTATATGATTTTTATATCCGGCTTACCCTACTTTCGTGTATCGGCCGACCCCTGTTATGGCGTCCTCGCTACACCACTGTCTCCATCCGAAACACAAAAAAGCTCTGACTTATTCTGCCAGTATAAATTAGCAAAAACACTAGATACATTCTGCAAAGTGTCATTTGAAATCTCTGTGCATCCTATGCTTATGTGCTTTGACAAAAAACATGAATTATATGCTTCACACGTAGAAATATATATATTTTTGAAAATTCCATCTGTGTTTTGTTTTTTACCAAGTAAAAGTTTATTCAATTTGTTTTCATGGATTCTCACTATCTGTTTTATATAAGAAATAAAATGGTCTCAGCTAATCGATAAGTTTATTGGTTTTCATTGATTGTATACATTTTCTAGTAGAAATGCTTGCTCCTTTTCGCGCGCAAATGAAATTACACCCAAACATTGTGTCTTTTCACAGCAAACTAGTATTAAACTGCTGGAAGCATTGTCAAGGCAATACTTTGCCCTTCCACTTCAGTTTTCAATGGGAGAGTCTTAAAAAACTGTAATTCACCCCTGCAGGTTGCCAGCTCTTGTGTAACAGCTGCAGTGTTGATAGCAAATATTCTTACTGATGCAACCGATTTAGCTTCTGAGTTGTCACAAGGTAAATCTACTCATGATTTTTATTAGCTATCTTTGGCAATTTTTTTCTCTGACCCAATATATTAAAATCAGAATCAAGCCGTGACAATTTGGTTCGTTGTCAGATATGAATTTCTTGCAGGGTCTATTTGATGTGTTCCCATTTGCTTCTGACGACACAGAGGCGCAGAATGCAATTTGGAGCATTATTGCAAGATTATTAACACTGATTCAGGAAAGTGAGATGAGCCCATCAATCTTTCGCTTTCTTGTCTCAATTCTTGCAAGTAAATCGGATCTGATCGAAGACGAACTCCTTGTCCGCCCGTTGGATCATGGAGAACAGAAGACAGCTGATACTTCTGGCACAAAAATAGACGCTAGAGTTGTTGCTGTATCCTTTACTGTATGAGTATTCCTAGCTATTTTACTGACCAAATGTGGGGTACATTAACTATATTATAATTTTCTCTTATCACCTTGTTTTCTTGACTCACTTAATAGATGAAAAGAATTTCCAATATTTTGACCCGATGGAAATTCTCAGACGATAGCGTGAAAAACACTTCTTCCATGGAAGACTACCGCATCAATGAAGAAGACGTTGATAAATTGTTGGATCACTGCCGTAAAACCTCCAGGTAGGAAAAACTGCTCTGTTTTCGCATATATACCAACATATTGCTTTGATGCTTTCATTTTTGATACTTTTATGTGTATATGCATGTGTACATTCTTTGCTAGATTATAGTTACCATTTTATTTTGTCCTCTGATGCTCTCGAAGCTCGAGTTTTTAAAGGTGTTTGTTCATGCGTGTGTATTTTGTTTAGCTTTTAGTTGCCTACAATAAATGTTAGAGCTCCGTCCTGCACCTGAGTTTTTCAAAAAAAAATTGCAACTTATTGGTGTTTATATATATATAATATATAAATAATTACAAAGCTATTTGTAACTCAAATACAAGGGAAATCATTGGGGATAATCTACCTAAATCAAATAATTTATTTCATGTAGGAGCAAATCCTTTATCAAATGATTCCTGGGCCAACAAGTACTTAAAAGGTTGCTCACTTAGTCACTTTCTATCCTAAATCAAACAAATTGTTTTAAGTGAAAATTCCAAGATACAGTTTAAAGTGCTTCCGTTGATTAATGGTGAGCAAGGGCTAGAGGCAGGACTGAGACAAAGTTAGGCTTGGAATGGCAAATATGTCGAGTTATTTCTTGTCACATGTGGAATGTGTGACAAATTTATCTAAAGAAAGGCTAACTAACCTCTTTGGGTATTACACATCTTCTGTTTGTTCCTGCTCTTGATGCCTTTTTTTTCTTGGGATAATAACAAAAACTACCCTAGGTTTAGTTTAATTACAAAAAACTCCAGTTATCTTTCAATATTACAAATGCTCCTTTAAATTGTTACGAACACCCCCTCTTAAGGGTGCAATTTGTAAACGAGAAACAAATGTCACGAAGATCTTTATAATTTTGCAAGATGACTGAGTTTGTTTAGTAATTAGGCTAAACTTCGGGAGTAGTTTTTGTAATTAACCCTTTTTTCTTTCCCGAATCTGATCCTTGTGAACCTTGTTACATAATGAAGCATGTTTGTTAGTACTTGTATTTGGGTTTTACCAGTGGTGTCTCCGACTAATTCCTTCTGCATTAGTGTGGTCTTGTTATTGAGAATGTGTTTGCCTTGGTATAGATCAGATGCAGGTTAATAGCTATGCCATGAGTTGAGCAATATAGAGGATAATGAAGTATACAGTCTCTGAATCAAATGAAACAAGAAAGCTCATTATAGTCAAGCTCTGAAAAACTCCATCTCTTTGTCCTGAGTTTTTCATTTGGATCTCCAAGTTTTGGCCTGTATTTATATGTGAAATTTGAATTCCAACACTCCAAGTAAAGTGAAAAGTCAAAAACATATCTTTGGGCATTGTTATACATTTGCCTGTAAAAGTCTGATTGCTCTTTGGAAATGGTGTTAAATTGTGGAAAAAAAGATCATTAGATATTTCTTTTTTTGGATAATAACAAAAACTGCCATTGAAGTTAGCTTAATTACCAAATTTCCAGTTATTTTCCAAAATTGACAAATATCCCCTTGAAATTTGTATTTACCTAACCTATCCCCTCTCCTCTCCCATTCCCCTCGGCCCTCAGGATTCAGGAGGGTAACACTGATGATGCAATTTTTAAGATAAAAACAAATGTTAAGAGAATATTTATAATTTTAAAGGATAATTGGATTTTTTTTTGTAATTAGTCTAAACCTCATAGATAGTTTTGTAATTAATGCTGCTGCTTTTTTTTTTTTTTTTTCTTTTGTTGAGACTTGAGAATACGTAAATGACACAACCTAGGATGTGACCATTTCAACCCTTAATCTTGCATTTTGTTTCCCCCAGCATAATAATAATAATAAGAATTTTTAATGCTTTTTAGACATAAAATTGACAATCATCTTTTATATATGTTGCTAGTAACAAACCTAGTTTAGCTTCTTGAAGTTTACCCCAAGAACACAGAGTAGGAAAAAAAAGGAAAAAGAAACAAAAAAGTAAAAAAAAAAAAAAAAGGCTTATAGTTAAGCAGCCTTCCTTGTTTTATTTGTGCTTTTGTTAGTACATATATCTTGGGGGGACTCGAACCTAAAGTCTGGGCTTGAGAGTCTTAACCAGACTCCTTTGGCACCAAAAAATGTAAAACAAGGGGGTTAACAGTGTAAATATCCGATCAAGAATGCAGATATAACCAAAAATATAACAAGACAGCCATTTGATCAGCATACAAAAATCACACATAAAATTGAAGGAAAAATCCCTTTTTTCTCATCTGATTACACGAAAGTTAAAGTTGAAGAACAAACTTTATTC
This sequence comes from Rehmannia glutinosa, assembly GCA_016081115.2. Taxonomy (NCBI): domain Eukaryota; kingdom Viridiplantae; phylum Streptophyta; class Magnoliopsida; order Lamiales; family Orobanchaceae; genus Rehmannia; species Rehmannia glutinosa. The sequence continues at coordinate 56,154 of JABTTQ020000158.1, read as the reverse complement.
ACTAGATTACAAGAAGTGAGGAAGTTACACTAATCAATTAGAAAACTTACAGTCAATATCCGGTGAGATCGAACGAACCGTTACATCAGCGCCTTACGTTCAACTCTTCCCCCATGCTCAGAAGGCAGCTATCCAGATTTCAAAAATTTTACCTCTCTATTTTGTCTGATGATCCTCTTGTGCCAACTTAAGTGTCAATAACTGCTCAAACTCTTCAACAAAATCTTTTAGTCCCGCAAATTACAGTCGAACGTTTATTTTTTCCGACATTTTCATGATATCCGAATAAATCCTATCTCCCCCGAGCTCCACGCCCGACGCACCAGCCGCCACACGCAAAACATCCTCAATCAAGGCAATGTTTCCCATGATGTCAACGTGGGCCCCACTTTGTAGACCTCGTCCCTCTAACAAATTCGCCGGTGCTTTATGTTTGTACTCTCTTACGTAAGTAGCGATTCCGGAAGGATTGAACCGTGTTTTTCCTCGCCATCCTTTGGCACACATGAAACCGGCACTTAAAACCGGTACACTTTCATCTCCATCCACAAAGTAGACTCCACCCTTTAAGCAGCCGTTTCGACTGCCATCGGCAGAGCTGTCGATTTGGAGAGGGATGTTTTTGCACCGGCCGGAGGATGATACTTTGTATACGTATGATCTTTCGGTGGGAATTCGACTCCATATAGACTGTAAATCTCCATGTCTGGAGCATCAGGTAACCTGAATATGGATAGATGTCAAATATATATTAAAAAATTGAATTCCCCATCTTGTTGTAAAACTCCAATATTTCTTTTTAGGGTAGGGATTATTACATGATTCATAATTCATGCTTACTTGGTCTCAAGCGGATTCGACCAATACTTGTAATGGTTATATATTGGATCGTCAAGGTTGTCAGCTATGCCATGTGAGAAGTGAGCTTCCGCTCTTCTCATCATCTTCGAGCAATAGATCGGATAAGTTCCAATAAAGTATTCGCAGTGTACGCTTTTTCTCCGAAATTCTCCGGATGCTCTCGGGACTCACCTCATCATATTCCGTCCAAACTTTTCCGCATGATGCCAGGGATTGTGGAGAGGTGGCATTGTGCAAATATACCTGTTTCTATAACCATTGAGTTGAAGAACAAAAGAAAATATTAGAATCTTAATATTTTGTAGGCAAAACATTTTTCATGAAAGATATCTTGTTAATTTATAAGGAAAAACTATTGACGAGCATCATAATCTGTCTTATGGTGGATGAAGAACACAAATAGACAAACCAACCTTCTGATCAAAACATGAAGAAACAAATATCGATTTAACTTTAAGATGCTAACATATGCATATCGGTGATGTCATATCTAACTAAACAGGCAACAAAATTATGTGTGTCATATACAACAGATGTTGTTAATATGTTTTTGATGCATAGATCACGATAAAATTACATTTTTTTTTGCCTAAATAGACTTTTACTCCTCTATTCATCAAGGCTACCGTTTGGCAAACACTCGTCTTTCTAAAAATTGCACATTGAGTCTGATTTTTCAATTTTACGGATATCTCTGCAAGCAAATTTTCTCTCATTTCAATTATTATTTTTAAGGCAAAAGGAAGATTGGAGAGCACAACGTCATACTTATTTTAGGCTTGTCTCGCATTTTAGAGAATTATCTTATTGTTTCTCCAAGATCCTTAACCGTAAAACTCTTACAATAAGAGGTTAGTCACAAATTACACTACAAAGAAAATCGGGAATATATGATTGCATATATATACCTGGGAACCAAGACCAGAGATCTCCGAAGAATGCAATTCTGATGCCGCTTTCCCAAAAGATACAATCCTTCCATATTTTGTCGATTCTTGTACTTGAAAACCTCTTCTACCATCGGTATTATTGCCCTTCATGTCAAATTGCTGCTGATATTTTTCATTGCTGAATCACATACATGATCTTCTTCGGAGACCAATCCAAGTCACCCCAAATGGTGTCTCCTCCTTTAGGTAACAAGGAAATGATAGAGTCCCATGTTCGAGATACACGCATGACGTGTTCAAGAGCCTGAAGGCCGAAAATCTCAGAATCCAATAGACCAGGAGCCATGGCTCTGCAAAATTGATTGCAGGATTTAGGACAATGTTAATATGATGATCAGAAAACAGAATTTTTCGTCATAAAACGTGATATTGAGACAGATGGTTATTAAAATTAAAATGCACCAGCTCCTTTATTTTCTGAAGTATCACTAAAATATATCACCAGGGGAATTAAGAAATGAACTGATAGTTGTCGCTTATTTAGGGACTGTTGCAAACACTTAAAAAAAGAGATTGTCGGATTTTGGCTGGAAAAAAAAGTGTTTTGAGTGTTTCATCTGCTTTTGATTCTGCATAATTTATTCAAAATCTAAAAGCTCAATTCTCCTTCTGGTTTGATTTTTAAACACATATAGAACACTTTTACAACTTATTCAAGACTTAATTCAACTTTCAGCTTTTATTTGCAAACGGTACCAATTTTTTATTCTCAACTACTTTTCGTTTCTACAACAATAAATCACTTCCTCTAAAACAGAAGTTTTTGCAAACACTCCCTTAGAGAAGGTCTAATTAGATTAGACTACATAAAAATGCAAAAAAAAAAAAAAAAAAAAAAAAAAATTGGAAATGTAATGACAAGTAGCTGCTTAGTACCTGATAAAAGCAACATCTTTGCACTCAGCAGACAATACGTTACCAACAGCTTTCGGAACACCCAAAAATGCCGGACCAATATTCATTATCGATTTTATGTGCTTAGCACACCAACCGGGGCCGCCACCTCCGCCCATGGGCGGAGGGGCTTCGACCCATTTCATGAAGTGGAGAAAATAGATTACACCCATTGAATGAGGCACCACCACCACTTTTGTATACCCATTTGTCACGTACATAAGCTCGATTTTGCTCTTCAACCTACTTAGAGCTTGGTCCCTCACCTGCTCAACCAATAATGAGTACATTAACACATGCTCAACATAATTAAAATTCTATCAAACATTACAAAATAATATTGGTCCTTTGACATTCTAGCCGTTTAAATACGATTAACCGTGTATAGTTTGACATTCAAGTACACATGGATTTTTTTTCAGCAAATAAGACAAGTGTAATTATTGTATTAAATGCTCATATTCCATAAATTGTACTGTCTTAATAAATAGAGTTTCACTATCATATCTATTAAAAGAAATGTACCTCATGTGCATATCACCTGATAATTAAAGAGGATAACTCATAACATGTTATATTTATTACAGAAACTACAAAAAGAAGTAAATTAGTATATCACATTATTGAAAATTAATTCTCCAACATTTCTATCTGTTTAAATATGAATAAACCATAGTACCTCTGTGTTCTGAAAAGACAGTCTCCAATCATAAGCAGCCATGTACATATTCTTTCCCTCATAACCAATGCGTGCCAAATTCTCAATAAGAATAGCCCAAACGAAATAGCCCGGAGCAAAATAATCAGCTGCAACAAGCCCCGGGACGGCCCGGACCCGAATTCCGGGTGGATCAAGCCCTGTTTCATTGTCCAAGGATAGATGCTCCAACCAACACATAGGCCTATTTATTCCACCAAAATGCTCAGTTGGGTGTCACTCACAAGCTCAGTTAACTAAAGAGTAAATTACAAAAACTACCCCGAGATTTAGCATAATTACAAAAAACTCCCGTTATCTTGCAAAATATCAAGGGGTACTTGTAAAATTAAACGATAGCTAGAATGAAACAAAGCCCCTTAACTAAAACCTTAAAAACATGAGATAATTACAAAAACCACCCCGAGGTTCGAGCTAATGACAAAAAACCAGATATTTTCGAAAATTACAAAATCCCCTTAGAAGTTTGATTTCGTTTTACACTTTGCCCACAGCAAAAACATTTCAAGCACCCCTTGATAAAAATACTAAATTTAAGACAGAATCATACCTCAAGGTTCTTTTGTAATTCCAAAACTTATTTGGGTTTTTCTGTAATTACCCCAAACCTCAGGGTGGTTTTTGTAATTATCCCTAGAAACATATAAGAACACAATGATGCAAACTCAAACCTCTTGAAAATTTCAGTAAAGCTACCACCCCAAAGCCGCTGGCGAAACAGGCCCTCCGAGCAAGCCCGGCCCTCCCAAAGCTCAAGCCCACCGGTGACAATGCCAGGCACCATAACAACAGGGTGGAGCGCCGTGAGGCCCTGGCGGCTCAGCCTCGTCCCCGGTGGCTCAGGCACCTGTAATCCAGGCAAATTTGCCGGCAAACAATGGTACAGAAATAAAAGTAGCCACCAAGTTGTGCACAAGTATCCAACCATCCAGCAACAAGAATCTATACACCTCCATTCTTTAGGAGGTTTCTTTTGATGCTTCTGTTTTGGCTTGTTTTCTAACAGAGCAGTGTTAACATTCTCATAGTTTTTCTGATCTTTTGTTTTCTCATCATATGCGGAATACTTAGTGGGCTCAAGAAAACAGAGTTTTCTGAACCTTAGAACTGAAGACATTGCATCAAAAATTGGAACCTCACAAGAATTTCACAAGTTCTAATTAACAACAACAATTATAAGTGATCCATGAAAATGGAAAGTAGATTTTTTCAATTGATCAAGAATTTTCAAGAAACTAATCGGCACTTCAAATGAATGAATCAATGAAGAAGACCAAATGGGGAAAAACAAGAAATTAATTGAGAGGAAAAAAGGTGGAGCTCAAAGTGGAGAATTTGGGAGGAAAAATAGAGGTGAAAAAGGGGAGTGTGGGTTAGCATAGAGTTATGGGCTGCAAAAACCACGTGGAGATGGAGCAGATATGGAGGTGTCTGTGGGTGCACCAAAAAACAACACATGAAAGATGAAAACTTTTGAGATGAAATGTGAAAACAATATGAGAAAAAGATTGGATTTTTAGCATTAATAACTACTATATGTTATTTTGCTAAAGAGAATAAATGGTTTTCCAAAGAGGGTTCTTTTAACTTCTTTGTATTTCGGTGTGAAAAATGATGATGAAACCTATGCCCAAGGGAAATGGACACACACACACACACACACACACATATATATATATATATTATATTTTTTTCAAGACTCCCAATTTAGGACACTTGTCTAAGCCAATGTGATTGCATGAAATGCTTCTCTCAGCTACCGCCACACCGTTTTTGTCATCTGAAATTTTATTTTTTTTCTTTTTTTTTTTCAATCTATCTTTTCACGTGGACATCTCTTTCTCTGATTTCTCTCTCTAGAATATCTTCAATGCTCTGAGTCTGAGAAAGCATAATATGAGATGGACAGAGGGGGCTGAAAATTACATAAAAATGGAGCTAAAATAATTTTTTAATGGTTTTTTTTTTTTTTTTTTTTTGGTTTTGTGGGGGGACTGAAAAAGGTGAAGTCCCGAGGTATGGAGCTCTGATATAGAGAGAGACTGCAAAATGGTCACTGGTTTCTATCAAGAATAAGACACGCAGTGTGAGGTGTGGTGTGTGTGAAAGATGAAGGTGAAAAAAGGGAAATCCGAAGGGGGAAAATCCCCAATCGTCGGGAAAAATATTAGCACACACTACGAAAAACACAGAAACCTAGATCGGACGATGATGGCGATTACTGTTTTGTGGTGGCTAATTTGGGAATTTTTCAGAGGAGACAAAAAGGGGTTCTTTGTGGGTTTGAAGGGTTAATTATTACTTCAATTTTAGTTTGGGTTTTGGTGGAATAGACCCAAAATTGATGAATACTCTAATTTACTAAATTCATCACTTATAATTTCCAATTTTATCTTTGCTCTATTTTCTTTCCCCAAATACTATATATATACCTACGATTGTGCGAAAATTAACTAAGATATTGATGATGGCTCGAGAATTGGTCACTTATCGGAGAAGAAAAATGGTGATGGAGGATGAGAACGATGATGTGCCACCACCACCATCGATTTCGGTCTTAATTAAGTAGAATTTAATGGGTAATTGTTGGATAATTTTTGGATAATTGTTTGTGTAATTTTGTATGTATGTTGACTGATTATGTTGGGGAAGAAGATGATAGAAGGCACGATGGCACAAAAAGTCTTAGGTGGAACAATGGCACGATGATTTTCTCATTTTCTGTCATCATGTCACATGACAGATGACACAATGGATGATCAATTTTTGGCCATCATGCCACATGATACGATGACATAATTGATTGTTTGCCATCGTGTCACGATGGTGGATGATTTTCTAGCCATCATTATATGCCACGATGACACAATAGATTTTTTGTCATAGTGTGTGATCGTGCCATGTTTCACACTGCTATTATTCGACGATATTTTTCAACTTGAAAATTTGAGAAATAATATACTTTAAGCTGCAAATGAAGAATATACCTTTACTATTTGGGGATACGAATTCTTTGTTGTTCATATCTGCAACAATTTGACTATTAGAAAAATCTAGGATTTATAGAAAAAAAGTTTTAAATTGTTCAAGAAGAAGAAGAATGTGGGTGTATTTGGAACTTATTCTTTAAGTAAAGATAATTTAGTATTTTAACTGAATGATATTTTTGTAATTATATAGAAGTGATGTATTTATCAATTTTGAGGTATGAATAGTGTCACCCATAGAAGAAATCAAAATGGGTAAATTGTAATTTTAGTTCAGTAGTTGTTGGGGGTATGACAAAATTAATGTTCTTAAATTTCATTTGGTAAAATGACCGTGTATTTAAAGGAAAAGAAAAAAAGCTCTCAAATTTGGTTCTTAATTTATCAAAAATTTCATGATTACATAAAATATCAATTGAGTTACATGTGAACTCAAAAATTTAAGACAAAAATTCCTGTTAGACGGTCTAACATGCCAAAATTCGTGACGAATTCCAAAACCGACCCGATGGCATTTTTGTAATATTAGATAGTGGCATAGAATCATTCGGATCTTAAAAAGTATTAGTATTTCCAATGAAAAGTATTAGCAGTGCCTCAGAAAAGTATTACTAGTTTCTTGAATAATATTTTTAGTAATACTCATGAAAAATATTAATTTTTCCCTCACAAGTATTACAAATTTACCCCTAAAATGTATTAGTAATCCTCTTCAAAAGTATTAGGTTTTTAAATTAAAGGTATTCTAGTAATTCCTTGAAAAATATTAGTTTTTCTCATAAAAAAGTACCAGTTGTTCCACATAAAAGTATTAGTTTTTCCCCCAAAAGTATTAGTAGTTGCCCTGAAAATTATGTAGTAGTTCCTCTAAAAATATTAGTTCTTTCCCCTTAAAGTATTAATAGTCTTCTTAAAAAGTATCAATAGCCTCCCTAAAAAGTATTAGTAGTCTTCTGAAATTTATTTAGTAGTCCCCATTAACATCAACATGATTATGAAACAATGGAGTAAAAATAAAAGCTATGAAGTCAGTTCCATTAATTATTAGAATAGCATTAGTTGGATGAGTTGTATTTATCATTTTCATATAAAGATATCTACAGTTCATATAGTATGCAAGTCCAAGGATGTTACTGCTCCCCATTGCCACAACCAATACGATATTTCCCCTGATTTTGGAACCTCGAAGAGTGAATACCGATGGATGAAAGTCCATCACTAGACCAAGAAGATAGACTGGTATGGCGCAAAGGAAAGAAAAAAAGGATTGGGAGAAATAGGGCTTTATAGTGAAATTAGGAGGCAGAAAAAAATTAACCACAGGCGGGGTGGGGCTGGGAATTGCAATTTAACCCATAAATTCAAGATGAGTTGGGTTTGGAGATCCGTCTAATGGATAAGATCCGTCAGACGGTCTGACAGAAGACTTACTCAAGATTTAATTGTGGAGTTTTGAATGCATAAATTAGAGTTTTTTTGTTGATATAGTTGTTTAGCAAGGTATTTGAGATAACCTCAATATTTGGCTGGAAACACAAACTTTACGCCAGATTTTCTAAGCAAGTTTGTAATTCCGAGTACTGAACTCAAGAGTTTTTTAAGGAGATATTTGATTTTTTTTTTCAAATGGACCAACTTTACCAAACACAGTCTATTTCAACTTGTTTAATGGAGAAAATGGATCCTCAATATTTAGTTTGTGTGAATTTTTTGTAGAATATATTTATACATGTAAGCAATTAAGCCACGTAAACCACATAGTATAGTATAGGTGAATCAGAATTACCTTAGCAGCGGATGAATCGATTCACTTGGATCTACGACTCGCCTACAAGCCCTCTTCGTTGATGTGTATAATCCACGTGCCAATGCCCTTCTCGTATCACGAACTTCTTGTACTTGAACGGGGTAGGCTAACGCCCTTCTCGCTCCAAACGGATCTACCAGAGTATCCACCGAATAAACACACACCTTAGACCGCCCGGAGATTTGGTGATGCTCCAAGAAAAAACCGTAGAGAGAAATTTTAGGAGAGAAAGTTATTCTTCTTCTATGAGGGACGTCTTTTCTAAGTTATCCGGTAGTAGGGAGAGATATCAATATATAATCTCAATCCCTTATTTATGGTAGAGTCCTAATAAGAGAGGTTTCTAGATGTTCCTCATCCAAATAGGACTCCACAAATATGGATGCACTCTATCGCACCCAATATCTCCCACTCATACATATTTGACTCGACTCATTCGAATCACATCCTCATTATTCTCATCTCACGTCTCTTCTTTCATACAGGGAATAAAGTGTGCGACCGAGCGAGAAAGGAACTATTGAGGAGAGTTATATTAAGTCATCACCTTACTAACATAACTCTGCAACTCCAAAAGGAACTCGCTATGTACCCTAAACTATGTGGTTGCACCAAATCAAGCATCTCTGATCCCTCATATAATAAGTAGAGCATGCTTGACTCTCAACTATGTATCTATGCTCATGACTATGTCAAACGCATTTTTGACTTAGTCGGCCGGCCTATGAGCCATAGTACAAAGATGCATTACCAACTTAGTTTTTTCTCAGCCTCATGTCAATCACCTTGGTCTTAACAAATGACTTTCCTAGTCATACTCCGACTGCATCGCATCACACATGGTCATTGGATACATGCTAAAGTAGCATCATTAAGCTTACACCTCATGGCATGATCCGAGTCCCAAAGGGTACTAAAAACACGATAAGGGCTCACACAAAGGAGTGGCCGGGGATCCATTCATCACTCCACTTATGAGGTCGTCTCAAAGCACATGTAGTATGCATACATGCTATGATGGAGCTCCCACTCAATTTGGGCATGTCACACTCTAAACATCATACAAATCTTAGTCCAAATCATTGTTCAAGCGCCGACTGCAGACTTACTCGTTGTCACTCCCAAAGTGTCATACGATAGTTCACACATTCGGCTATAATCAGGCTTTTTTGAAGTTTGGACATACTTCATAATCGATCAAGTGTGATCTCATCTTGGCCTCATGCCAAGGCGACTATATTTAAACTTAAGCCTTCCACGTTGTTCCGAGCGTGAAGGCGATCATTCGCATCCCCTGGTTGGTGCGAAAATGATCTACGAGTCTCATCCTGCTCGCTATCAAAGCGCCAGGGCGATTGCCCATGTGAGTGGGTCAATCTAAGCCTGGTGACATTCATATCTATCATTAGACACAGTACACTAACAAATAATGAGAAATAAAATTTCATTAATCAATAAAATGTTCATACAGGCCCATAAACTCAAATCCTACAAAGTCCCATACTTCTAACATGCCTTTGGAACAAATCTCTACGCAAAGGCTTAGTAAAAGGGTCGGTCACCACCATATCGCTAGTAGGAATATGCCTGAGAACAACTTGACCTTGCGCAATGCTCTCTCGTATAAAGTGATATCTGGTGTCTATATGCTTAGTCCTCCCATGGTACTTGGGATCCTTAGCATACGCTAGTGCAGATGTGTTATCGCAATAGACAACAATCGCATCATCAACGTCGCAGAATGCAGACTCAAGAAATCTTCTCAACCAGTTGCGCTCTTGGGTCGGCGACGTACAAGCAACATATTCACTTCCATGGTATATAAAGAGATACAAGGCTCGCTTCTTGCTACACCAAGTGATAGCTGCGCCTCCTAATAAGAATGCATATCCCGATGTGGATTTGCGCTCATCTTTATCCGCTGATCCATCAGCATCACTATAGCCAGTTAGCTTCAAACTTCCTCCATGGTAGCACAAAGCAAGATCACTTGTTCCTTTCAAATATCTAAGTATCCTTTTGACAACAACCCAATGGTCGCGCCCAGGATTACTTTGATATCTACTCACCATTCCAACTGCAAAGCATAAGTCCGGTCGAGTACACATCATTGCGTACATCAAACTCCCGACTGCACTTGCATATGGAACCTTAGCCATGCGTTCCTTTTCTTCTTCTGTTTTAGGGCATAATTCTTTGCTAAGAACACAATTTTTGTCCATGGGTGTGTCAACGGGATTAGCATTTTCCATACGGAAATGTTCTAGTATCCTCTTGATATAAGTCTCTTGAGACAAACACAAGAGTTTTCTAGAACGGTCCCGGTGTATCTTAACACCAAGTATGTATTCAGCTTTTCCCATGTCCTTCATCTCAAAAGTAGAGGACAGCCACTTCTGAGTGGCGACAATCATCTCCATGTCATTTCCAGCCAACAGAATGTCATCCACATATAGTGAGAGTATCAAAAACATCCTCCCACTTCTCTTGACATACACACAATGGTCTTCTTTGATCATCGTAAAGCCCATCTCGATGATAGCTCGATGAAATCGATGGTACCATTGTCTGGACGATTGTTTCAGCCCATAAATAGAACGTTTCAAGCGACATACTTTGCGCTCTTGCCTATTTGTTGAAAACCCAAAGGTTGATCCATATAGATCTCCTCGTCCGAGTTCTCCATTGAGAAATGTCATCTTTACATCCATCCGAAATAATTCCGGATCTGGGGGGCGACCAAAGCTAGAATAAGGCGAATGGAGGCAAATCTCACCACCGGGGAGAATGTCTCTTCATAGTCTACACCCTCTCTTTGGGTATAACCCTTCGCCACAAGTCGAGCCTTATACTTATCGATAGATCCATCTTTTTGCGTTTGACCTTAAGAACCCACTTGTTCCCAATAGTCTTACGTCCGGATGGAAGATCGACCACTCCCGACTTTGTTCTTAGCCATTGAGCTCAACTCTTCTTCCATAGCAAGCTATCCACTCATTTGCATTTGGGAAGTCACGCCTTCTTTATAAGTAGTCAAGCTCATCAACATCCACGAAGCACACATGAATGATTCCCCTTCGATCTCAAAACGCCGACGGGGTATTGTTCCACGTTTGCTCTGTCGTATCTGTGGATTTTCAGAGTCTTTCTCTAGTAGGTCACTCCCACTGAATTTGGGGTCGCATACATCATCCCCGTTAATTACTGGATGAGGTTGTAAAACCTCACCCTCGCCAGGGACTGGTGCGCCGCCCGGAGGATCTTGCAACTCGAATAGTTCAAGGTCCCCTTTGACTTCACCAATGGTTGGAAAATCCTCCTCAAGTAAATTCACATCACGGGACTCTATCTCTGTCATTCCTCCATTAGGTGTTCACCATACATCACATAGCCCTTTGAGTGATCGCAATACCTTATAAAGATATGTTTTACCGCTCTTGGACCAAGCTTCCCATGCTTATGAGAAGTGTTGTGAACAAACCCTGCTGACCCCCAAGGGCGCAAACCTTCTAAGTTAGGCTTTCTATCATGCCATAACTCATAAGGTGTCGAAGGAATTGACTTAGAAGGCACACGGTTTAATATGTAGGCGGCGATCAAAATTGCATCTCCCAAAACGATATAGGAAGATTCGCTTGCGCCATCATCGATCCGCCATATCCGAAGTGTGCGATTCCTTCTCTCTCGCAACACCATTTTGTCATGCGAGTGTAAGGAATCGTCAATTGTCTTATGATCCCTTTTTCCTCACACATTTGTCTAAATTGATCAGACAAATATTCTCGCCCTCTATCAGTACGTAGGATTTTGAGGTTCCTCTCTTTTTGGTTCTCAACCTCCGTCAAGAATCGCTTAAAACAATCAAGCGCTTGACCGGTGAGACAAGAGATATACTTGACCCATAGCGAAATAATCATCAATGAAAGTGAGAAAATAGGATGCACCGTGTCGTGCCCTCACATTCATAGTCCACATATGTCCGAGTGGACTAACTCAAGAGGATGAGTAGCCCTCTTTGCCTTACCAAAAGGCTTCCGACAGGCTTTTCCTGCCAGGCATGGTTCACACACAGGAAGGTTGACTTTAGCGAGTTGGCCCAACAGGCCTTCTCGAGCTAACCTAGTCATCCTTTCTTGTCCTATGTGTCCCAATCTCGCATGCCATTTCACGAGAATCGAAATAATATCAACAAAGAGAAGAAACATAAAAACGCAATCACCGGATAATTCTAACATGAAAAACCATTATTCATAAATCCTAAGCCATAAAGGTCTTTGCAAAGTAAATAGACAAACTAGTGTGCTCAAACAAGAAAAAAAACCATGTCCTAGGAAAGTCTTTGGCCCGAAAGTAAATTACATCGAATGCTAGGTGCATATTGCACATCACTAAGGAGTAGCTCACGCCCGATCTTGAGCTTGAGCCGGCGATCTAACTCCAAGAACCTCCTCTCGTGCGCCATTCCCCATAGCAATGTAGTGGTTGCATGCTGGCAATCGATGATAATCTACAAATCCCGCTCGATCCCTTGTCACATGTTTTGTTGCTCCTGTGTCTACAATCCAACCATGGAGAGAATTAGCAACGAAAACGTGTGAACAAACAAAAGAATAAAAAGAGCTAGGAGTGGGTTCTACCTTCTTCGACTCAGTGCAATCACGAGCTTAAGTGACCCAACTTGCCACAGTTAAAGCATTTGTCCTTCTTCTTTCCACCCCTCTTTCCTCGACGACGCTTCATAGCTTTGTCACCTTGTGGGGCCAAGTTCTGACTTTGTGTACTGCTTTGTCCAGCACCCTGCTTGTTCCAACGTTTGCCCTTCTTAGGCTTACGTTGTCCAAAGATGTGCGACAAAGAAGCGTTCTTGTGCTCGTTCCGACTCTCGACGGTCAACCTCAAGTTTGAGATGATTGGCGACACTATCGAATGTCCGAATTTGCTCATTATGTGTAAGCACAAGCTTAACGTGTCCCCAAGTCTGCTCGGTAGCGACCTTATGACATGACCCAAAACTTGTTGTTCATCCGTGAGCTCATATCCAAAGATTTTGAAGCTCCCGAATCATGTCCTTCATCACATCAAGATGATGGGTCATCGAGTGCTTCGGTCAAGTACATACTTGATTGAACCTAAAGGTGAGAGCCCCGATCTTGTAGCCAAGTGCTACCATACTTGACCTTCAATACCTCCCATAGCTCTTTAGTTGTAGAGTATTGATCAAACTCACGGATCGAGATGATCGTGCATGCAAACTTAGCATAGTAAAGCGCGCACTCTTATCTTGATCCACCCATTTATTGTATCGTCCATATCGCGACGATATTGGGCGGTTTGTCCATTCTCCGCTCAACTGCCTAGGCATACTAGTGGCGAGATGTTCAAGATCTTTTCTTTGTGAAGTAAAAATTGAATTTTCCTATGCCACATTGCATAGTTCTGCCATCTAATTTGCCACTACCATAAAGGTCGAGGAAAAGCTATTTGGGCATCCATCATCAGATAACATGCGCAATTTGTTGCAGTCGTCTCTAAGATTTTTATCCGGATCAAGTATTTATTTTATTATTTTCTTTAATTCAATGAGATCGAAAATTTCGCCACCAAGGCTAGTAATCATCTCCCACTAAATTAGAGATCACAATAAAATAAATATTGATCCATGAATAAAATTAATAACGCCCATAACATGCATCCATCACGTATAGATAAAAATAAGTTGACATTTGGTGCTTCATGTCGAGACAATTATTGGCCTATGGTGGTGATAAACAAAACATACCCAAAAATACATAGCCTTAAAAACGGCCCCTCTAATACATGAGTCCTAGAAAAATAATAATTACAAAAATTACATTCTTCATGGACCTACTACATAAATCTAGAAATAATAAAAAATTTGGGACTTTGTAATCACCACCATCTCCGTTAATTATCTCTCAAATAAATAAATAACCGTAAACACATAAACATGAGCACCCAAAAAATGTCAACTCGCACATAAATATCAACATAATATACTGGACAAAAAAATATCCAGATGCATATAAAACATGTATGAGCCACCAACAATAACAAAAAAGAAAGTGGCTTAATGGTTAAAAAATATCATAGCAACTAAAAGGTTAAAGGTTCAAACCCATGTTAAACCAAATAAGCCCTTTTAGTTTTTATTAAATGAATGACTGCTCCACATGCGCCAATTCCGCCACATGGCAGCCAATTTGCCCGCATGGCATCTAAATGGCGCCATGTTAGCCATCGCCCAGGTGGCGATACATATTGCACAAAGCAAAATTAAGCCATAGCGCCAAACCAAGAAAAAACAGTCGCAACTTAATAAAAAATAAGCAGCAGGATAGGCTTGGAAAAAAACAAGAAGATTAAACATCACAACAAGAAACGTTAATCTCTTTTCACGCAAATCTCAGTTGTGGTCAGCGCCCATGCGCGTCAACGCTATTTAGATTAAACCAAGATTAATAACATTGGCACGAATATCCGTACAGATTTAGTTTTTTTTCTAAAAACTTCAAATCGTAATAACTTTTTCGTTTCAAATCCGTTTTATGTGAATAATATACCAAATTAATCGTCTTTACGAGATCTACGATTTGACACTAATATTGGATATATAAAAACGAAAAACCAGATTCGAATTTTTAATAAAAAAAATAAATCTCATAGATTATCATACTCAAGCACATCACATAGGCGAGATCGAGCCCTAATGGCTCTGATACCACTGTAAGCAATTAAGCCACGTAAACCACATAGTATAGTATAGGTGAATCAGAATTACCTTAGCAGCGGATGAATCGATTCACTTGGATCTACGACTCGCCTACAAGCCCTCTTCGTTGATGTGTATAATCCACGTACGCCAACGCCCTTCTCGTATCACGAACTTCTTGTACTTCGAACGGGGTAGGCTAACGTCCTTCTCGCTCCAATGGATCTACCAGAGTATCCACCGAATAAACACACACCTTAGACCCTTGGAGATTTGGTGATGCTCCAAGAAGAAAACCGTAGAGAGAAATTTTAGGAGAGAAAGTTATTCTTCTTCTATGAGGGGACGTCTTTTCTAAGTTATCTGGTAGTAGGGAGAGATATCAATATATAATCTCAATCCCTTATTTATGGTAGAGTCCTAATAAGAGAGGTTTCTAGATAAGCCTCATCCAAATAGGACTCCACAAATATGGATGCACTCTATTGCACCCAATAATACATAATCTACATTTAGATGTATGTATAGGTGTATGCATAGATGTATTGTTTCTTTTTCTCCCAAACTCTGCAATAAATTTACGAAAGAAATGTAGAGGATCTGAATCCGTCCATTGTGCGACTTAAAGACAAACGAGAACATATATACAAAAATGTTTGATATGGATCTAAGTCAAATACTATTTTACTCTCGCTCTTTTTCTAAATTGACAAGACATTCCAAGATCCGTATTTTTCCTATTCAGGTCTCCACCCGAGGCGGGTCACCAATGTTCTGCTCACCGTTGATCATGATACTTGAATTCACAGCAAGATTCTACAATTTTGATACGTGGAACTAGCTTGTACGACCTAGGTGGGTCAACACCAGGGGCGGAGTCAATTATCGTAGTAGAGGGGGGCCAAAAGTAGGAGTCGCATGATTTAAATATTTATTATGTATGAATGATAAAATTTAATTTCATATTATTATAAACATTAACTTGCTTAAAAAATCATTTAGCAAGCGAATGGTTCAAAACTTTTTACAATATGTACTAACAAGTCAATTAAAATTTGACCCTCCAGTATATAATTATGGTATGTACCATCTTTAATTTAATATAAGAAAAATACTTTTATATAATCAATAACCTATTAAAAAAGCAAAAAATAGATTAATACTACAAATTCATAATATATATTAGCCCGAAATTATAGTAAAACTTAAATAGAAATCATTAAAAAAATAAAGTACATAAATAATTACTTTTCAATTACAATTGGAGGTGAGTTTTGTGAATATGAGTTTTGCTATAAAAAAAATTTGGGGGAGGATTAGGGGGCAGGGCCCCCACATGGAGCATGTGGTTCCGTCCCTGATCAACATTATATAAACCTCACAAGCTCACCTGCATAATTAAATAATCCATTCATACTACTTGACTTTGCATACAATTTTCTAGCGACCTCACGACACTGAACTGACTTACGCATTAGAGGGTCTTAGTTGCGGACCACCCCGACTAGCCTAGCCTAACGTATATTGTGTTTGGTCTCCCCACGAATTAAAGACACAAGTTCTGTGGGCGTGCGACCCAAAGTACATCTAATTTCTCACTCGACTCATGTTTATTCGTATTCATTTTGATCCAACTGAAATTTTATATTGGATTCAGTTGAGCTTTAGGTTTTTTTCCTTATTTTTTTTTCTTGATCGGTAGTTGAGCTTTAGGTTATCATTGAACAAGTTTGATATGGGTTTACCCTCCGTTTTCAATTTTGCACCAAAAAAAAATTAGGTTCGCCATTTCTTGTACGGGTTCGATTTATCGCAAGCTACGCATGGGTATAGTTATCTAGAAATAATTTCAACATAATTCGTTATAAGTTATCTATAAAATAGTTTCTACATATAGTTGGTATTTTTAACTTATGTTATATTCGCTATCACCTCATAGATCCTAACCTGACTTAAAAACTCATCGTAGTTTATTTTTAAATCTAATCAATATTTTTCAGATCGAACTATATTCCTTTGCAGCCCATAGAAATAATTTCTTTAACGTTTAAAAAACAACTTATAAGCTCCTGAATATTTTTTTTATAATTTTAATTATAAGCTCTTTCATAAAGAATATCAAATAAATATTAGAAGCTTATAAATTTACAAACAACTTATAATATATTGTACTAAGGTAAATAATAATTAATCTTTTATGGATAAAAAATTAATAAAAAAGGATAAATACATGCATATACATATTATATTTTTTTAAATTGATATGACAATGTAATTACGCAAAGTTCAAATGACAAAGTGAAATTGTTAATGAAGTTCAGATAGCAAAGTATAACAACTTTTGTTTATATTTTAGGTAAAGACGGTTTTGCCCTAATGTGGAGAACATGTGTGAGAAGTATTCCACCAACGAAGACCGTTGTATTATAAAGTGCAAAACTTATGTAGTTTATATGGTATCTGTAAAAAGAATAGTTTATATAGTATAGTGCAAAAACGCAAAATTTGGAGAGTTTAGTGTTTTTTTCTATACACTGAATAGCATATTCACAAGACTCTGAGCTCATTGAACTGGATATGCATCTATAAAATTGTGGCTAATTTATTATTGGGCCTATTTGTATAATTGAGAATTAAAAAATTATTGGAGTTGGATTTTTAAAGGGCACAATGTTTAAGGAGATGGGGTAGTATAGTATGATAACATTCTTGGTCTTCTGTTGTTTTTTCTGATGATTCTTCTGCTGAAAGAGCAGAAAGTATGGTCAAGGCCTCAATTGGGACTTTGGAATTTAATGGTCGGAATTGAGTTTGTTAACCCACATCAAATACTTTGTCTGACAAACAGTCTAAGCCAACTGGCACTATTGTTAATTAATTTGGGCCTTGTTTTAGGCTTTCTACTAATGATCCAATTATGAGTTGAATTAGCCCAATTCCACTGCTCCAGATATTTTATTAAGAGGGTGCTTGGCTAAGTTTATTTGGAAGATTTTATAAACTCCTAAATCTTATAACATGTTTTTAGAACTTATAAGGTGTTAAATCATCAGATAAAAGGTTAAAAAAAAGCTCAGGATTTGTCATTAGATGCTAGATTTTATTTTAAAAATAAGTTGTTGAAATGTTTGGATAAATAAGATTAGGTGAGCTTTAAGCAACTAAAAATGACAATTTTGTAATTAAAATCGTCAAAAACCAAATGAGTAACATTTTTTAAAAGTAGTTTATAAACTTCTAACATCTTTTTTTTGAGAGTTTATAAGATATCTGCAAAGGAATTTAACTGACGCTTTTAGAGAGCTTATAAGCTCTGAACATGTCATAAGATGTTTTGAAGACCTTATAAGCTCGCCAAACACCCTCTTAAATTTGTATGAGTAGATTTTTATTCCATAACCAGATGTATGTCAATTATGGATGAATGATGCATCATCCATCTCAGTTTTCACTTATAATAATGTTGTATTTAACGACTATTAATAGTATTGTTTTGAATTTATACTAGAAATTGGCAGTTTGCTATTAAAGAAAAATGAGTAATATTTGTAAGCAAGAATTAAATGATTTTAGCTACGTGTACATCTCTTAAAACTTATTACTTCAACTATGTTTTCTAAGCTCAAGATTCATTGCAAGCACATTTTTGTACCCCTTTAGTTAACCAATTTTCGTTCTTATGTTCTTCTACATATCTTCATCACTTTTATTTGTTTCAATACATATTTTCATCACTTTTCTCATATTGTTAATCCTAAATTCGAAGCCTAAACAACAAATATGGCTTCATCATCACGCTCCCCTCTATTTTCGTTTTCATCAAGTGTCCCGCCAACACCGTGATGATTGAACTCGAATACTGCAATAAGGAAGAGTTTTTATATACACTATATTGTAGATTTGTACGGACAAGATTTGGTGAGTTTCCTTTTTTTATTATTTTTGATAGTTTTATTGTAATTTTTTTAAGTTTTTTTTTGTTGGAATTGGTCTTTGATAAATGGGGTGTTGACCCGATTTTGACCAGTTAATTAAGTGGTTTCCATTTGTGAAAAATGGAATTAAATTATTTATAAAAATTCTACTAAGAGAGTAGATGAGAATAGCATTTGGAATTTCTCAAAACCGATTCCGGGTGAATGAGAAATTAATGCTAGAAGTTAGCCACTTAATACAAATAAATGGTATGGAAAATGGAAAGTGTGGGGGAGGAGAGATGCTCCATCCCTGGTCGTGCTCCCCTGCGCAGGTGCGTCTGTTCTGCGAAAATGTGTCTTTTCGAGCCTACAGACGTGATTTTCCGTACGGGCACTTCATTGCCTATATTATTGAAGCCCCTGCAGATGAATATGGACACGAAAATAATCAGATAACATAAAACAAGCACTGCATTTTGCATATTGTTCATCTTCATCCTTGAAAAGCTTGAAAGTCGGAAAACACTTCATGTTCGCTGTATTCTGGTTTTTGCAAGTGCTGCTAGACCAGAATTATAAGTCGTTGTATCTTAGAGGCGAGCGCGGGAACCGTAAGCACTAGTATACGGGGCATTTTCGTCTTGCGGAGACTGCATTAAATACAGGCCTCGACCTTGCCTAAACACAATCCCAGCCATTTTCTTCTAAACAGAAACCTTCACCTGAAATTTTTACCAACAATCGCAAGACGAAAACTCCGGTTTACATTGAAGACGATAGCATCGATTCGATATCGTTCACACCCATGGTTTGCTCTTCCCGCTCACGGCGAAAAGCCGCCCAAGTTTTCCGGCGCCGACTTCAAACGTTGGCAACAAAAGATGCTGTTCTACCTCACCACTTTGGGGTTGGCTCATTTTCTGAAAGACAACCCCCCTACTGCCGTTGGAGAAGACGAAGTTGACAACAACCGAGAATCGTGGATGCTTGGCATAACAACGATTTTCTATGTCGCAACTATGTCTTGAATGGGCTAGACGACACTCTCTACAATGTCTATAAAGACGTTCAAGATGTCCAAGGAACGTGGGAGTCCTTGGAGAAGAAATACAAGATGGAAGATGCTTTGCACAAAGAAATTTGTTGTCGGCAAATTCTGAGTACAAGATGGTTGACACCAAGACGGTGATCGGCCAAGTTCAGGAGATTCAAATCATCCTTCACGACTTAGTGTCTGAAGGGATGATTTTGAATGAATCCTTCCAAGTGGCTGCAATAATCGAAAAGTTGTCGCCATTGTGGAAGGACTTCAAAAATTACCTCAAGCACAAGCGCAAAGAGATGGGGCTTGAGGATCTGATTGTTCGGCTCCACATCGAAGAAGACAACCGAAAATCAGATGTGAAATCCAGCAAGTCTGGAATGGAGGCTAAGGCTAATCTTGCAGAATCGAGCACTAGCAAGAAACGCAAGCACTCCGGGAAGGAAAAAGGAAAGGCCAAAAAGTTCAAGGGTAATTGCTACAACTGTGGCAAACCGAACCACATGGCGAAGGATTGCCGACACCCGAAAAAGGGCAATCAAGGTGGCAACCAACAAGCCAATGTGACGGAGGACAAGTCGGTTCCAATTGACTTGTCGGAGCTCGATCTCTCCGCCGTTGTGTTTGAAGCCAATATGGCGGATAACCCAAGGGAGTGGTGGATAGATCACGGGGCCACTCGTCACATTTGTGCCGATAAGGAGATGTTCTCCTCCTACACGCCGATTAATGGAAGGAAGTTGTTCATGGGGTACTCTTCGACTTCCAACATCGTTGGGCTTAGAAAAGTGGTGCTCAAGATGACTTACGGGAAGGAGCTTACGCTTGTGGATGTGCTGCATGTCCCGGACATCCACAAGAATTTGGTTTCCGGTCCTTTGCTTAGCAAGGCCGGGTTTAGACTAGTGTTTGAGTCCGACAAGTTTGTAATGACCAAGAATGGTTTGTTTTTATGTAAAGGTTACCTTGATAAGGGCCTATTCAAAATGTCTGTAATGTCTGTTTTCCGCCAAGAGGCGAAGAATAAAACTATTACTTCTGTTTACTTGTTGGATTGTTCTAATTTATGGCATGATAGATTAGGAAACGTAAACTTCAACACAATTAAAAGGTTAGTGAATCTAGAATTAATACCTACGTTTAAAACCGATTCACAAGACAAATGCGAAATTTGTGTTGAAGCAAAATTGGCCAAAGCACCGTTTCATTCGGTAACGAGAAGTACCAAACCACTCGAGTTAATTCATACAGATGTGTGTGATTTAAAACTTGTGCAAACTCGAGGTGGGAAAAAGTACTTCATAACGTTTATAGACGATTGCACAAGATATTGTTACGTGTATCTCTTGAAAAGCAAAGATGGAGCTTTAGTAGCTTTTAAGACTTATAAGAATGAAGTTGAAAATCAGCTTAATCTGAAAATTAAGATGATTCGAAGTGATAGAGGCGGAGAATATGTTGCTCCGTTTGAAGAACTTTGCTCGGAAGCGGTATAATTCATCAAACGACGCGCTTACTCACCTCAATCAAATGGTATTGCGAATCGAAAAAATCGTACTCTTAAGGAGATGATGAATGCGATGTTGTTAAGTTCTGGCTTACCCCAAAACTTGTGGGGGGAAGCCATACTTTCTGCAAACTACATTCTTAATAAGATCTCACACAAAAGTAAAAACGAAACTCCATATGCGTTATGGAAGGGACGTAAACCGTCTTATAAATACCTCAAAGTGTGGGGGTGTTTGGCTAAAGTCAAAGTACCTAAGCCGAAACAAGTTAGAATTGGTCCGAAGATGATCGATTGTGCTTTCATTGTATATGCTAATAATAGTAGTGCATATCGCTTCTTAGTGCACACGTCAGCAATTCCTGATATAAATGAAGGTATGATCATTGAATCAAGGAATGCTGTATTCTTCGAGAATATCTTTCCGAACAAAGAACGGAAAGAAGAAAGTTCGAGTAAATGGACTTATGATACTACAAGGTTACCTCAAAGTGATGATGAAGAGGGACCAAGACGCAGTGAAAGGACAAAAGTAGCTAAGTCTTTTGGTCCTGATTTTCTAACCTATATGTTAGAAAACGAACCCGGAACTATTCAAGAAGCATTGTCTAGTCCAGAAGCTCCTCTCTGGAAAGAAGCTATCAATAATGAGATAGATTCCATCATGCAAAATCACACTTGGGAGTTGGTTGATCTCCCACCGGGTTGCAAACCTTTGGGATGCAAGTGGATCCTTAAAAGGAAGTATAAAGCAGATTGGATCTATTGACAAGTATAAAGCCCGATTGGTAGCTAAAGGTTTAGACAAAAGGAGGATATGACTTCTTCGATACATATTCTCCTGTCACGAATTACGTCCATTCGTGTTCTCATTGCTATTGCGACTTTGCATAACCTTGAGATACATCAAATGGACGTTAAGACTGCCTTCTTGAATGGTGAGCTTGAAGAGGAGATTTATATGGAACAACCCGAAGGTACGTTGCACCGGTCAAGAACAAAAGGTGTGTAAACTTGTTAAGTCACTTTATGGACTAAAACAAGCACCTAAGCAATGGCGAAAAGTTTGACTTTCGACTATGAAGTCAAACGGTTTCAAGATCAACGAATGTGACAAGTGTGTCTACATTAAAGGTACTACAAATGATTACGTCATAGAGTGCCTTTATGTGGATGATATGTTGATCATGGGTAGTAGTCATGAATTAATCGTGAATACTAAGAACATGTTAAAGAAGAACTTTGACATGAAGGATATGGGAATATCTGATGTTATTTTAGGGATTAAAATCTCTAGAACTTCAGATGGAATTGTCTTGTCACAGTCCCATTATGTCGAAAGCATACTTAGAAGGTTTAATGCTTTTGATAGTCCTCCGGCTAAGACACCTGTAGATTTAAGTCTACATTTGGCCAAGAATAGAGGCGAACCAGTTTCTCAGCTGGAATATGCAAGGGTAATTGGCAGTCTGATGTACTTAACGAATTGTACACGACCAGACATTGCATATTCAGTGAGTAAACTGAGTAGGTTCACAAGTAACCCGAGTACGGATCACTGGAAAGCCATGACAAGGGTACTTAGATATTTAAAGTATACCATGAACTATGGAATACTTTATACGTGATATCCAGCAATATTAGAAGGATATTGTGATGCCAATTGGATATCAGACACAAAAGACTCCAAGTCCACAAGTGGATTTGTTTTCACAATAGGTGGATGAGCGGTGTCGTGGAAGTCTTCTAAGCAGACGTACATAGCTCGATCCACTATGGAATCCGAGTTCATCGCTTTGGATAAAGCTGGAGAAGAAGCTGAATGGCTTAGAAACTTCTTAGAGGATATTCCGTGTTGGAATAAGCCTGTGCCTGCTGTTATGATACACTGTGATAGTCAATCAGCAATCGGAAGGGCACAAAGCAGTATGTATAATGGTAAGTCTAGACATATACGTCGGAGACACAATACCATTAGATAGTTGATTTCAAATGGGGTTATTTCGGTTGACTACGTGAAGTCAAAGGAAAACCTTGTGGATCCGCTTACAAAAGGCATAAATCGAGATCAGCTGTATAAACTGTTAAGGGGAATGGGTTTAAAATCCACAACTTAAAGAATGTTCGTAGCGGTAACCCAACCTTGTGAATTGGAGATCCCAAGACCTTGGTTCAATGGGACAATTAAGTTATGAATGTTCAGCTGAACACTTGGAAAATGTGTTAGCTCATTCTCGATACATCAAAGTGAATGTAAACCTGCTGAATGTGGTGAGGTTAAGTTTAAGACTTTTAATGATTCCTATACCGAAAGGTGGAGTATTGCAGGATACTCTTCAATAGGAGATCATCTATATAAGTGAGAAGTAATGGCCGCTTCAAAAGAAACACTTATGAACCTAAGATATGGTCCAGGGCCGAAATGGACACAACGTGAGAACAACAAGTGTTAGAGTTGTTATTGTGTAAATCTTGTTGTCTTGGTTTACACAAACGGAGTAGTTCAAGACATCGCGTCACTACTAGCGGCTAGTAAATCCGAAGATTTTTACTAAGGAAGGTTCAAAGCCATAAGCTACCTATCCTGATGCAATAACGATTCGCGAGACTTTCAAGCGAATTTGCATACACGCATGCATTAATTTCATTCATGTGGGGATTGTTGGAATTGGTCTTTGATAAATGGGGTGTTGACCGATTTTGACCAATTAATTAAGTGGTTTCCATTTGTGAAAAATGGAATTAAATTATTTATAAAAATTCTACTAAGAGTCAAGAGAGTAGATGAGAATAGCATTTGGAATTTCTCAAACCGATTTCGGGTGATTGAGAAATTAATGCTAGAAGTTAGCCACTTAATACAAATAAATGGTATGGAAAATGGAAAATGTGGGGGAGGAGAGATGCTCCATCCCACATAGGAAAAGGGAGGCAAAGTTGCACACTTTGGGGGCACCCAAGTTTTTAAAGGGGTGAGGACCTACATGTTTGTGGGTTTGGTTCAAAACACACACGCGCGTGCGTCTTGCCGCCCGCCGCCCATCGGCAGCGCTCGGCTCGGCTCGGCCCGGCCTGGTCCGGTCATGGAGTCGAGGTCGCGGTCGCGGGCTTGGGCTTGGGCTTAGGCTTCAAGGCCCTTACACGGGCGGGAGCACGGCCCGTGCGGTCTGGTCGTGCTACCTGCTGAAGGTTCGAGCCAGCGCACGGCCGTGCGTCCCAGGTCGTGTGCCATGCCGAACGTTGGAGCACCAAGCGCGCGGGCGGCGCACGGCCCGTGCGCTGTGCTCCCCTGCGCAGGTGCGTCTGTTCAGCGAAAATGTGCTTTTTCGAGCCTACAGACGCGATTTTCCGTACGGGCACTTCATTGCCTATATTATTGAAGCCCCTGCAGATAAATATGGACACGAAAATAATCAGATAACATAAAATAAGCACTGCATTTTGCATATTGTTCATCTTCATCCTTGAAAAGCTTGAAAGTCGAAAAACACTTCATGTTCGTTTGTGATTCGGTTTTTGCAAGTCTTTGCTAAACCCAGAATTATAAGTCGTTGTATCTTAGGCGGCGCCGGAACCGTAAGCACTAGTATACGGGGCGTTTTCGTCTTGCGGAGATTGTATTAAATACAGGCCTCGACCTTGCCTAAACACAATCCCAGCCATTTTCTTCTAAACAGAAACCTTCACCTGAAATTTTTACCAACATTTTTTTGTATGATTTGTTTGTTTTTGTATTATTCCTCATGCTAACATATTTTTTGTTACATTCGTTGTATTTTACGTAATTATTGTTTGCTTCTTATAGACGCTTCGATATTATTTTTATTCCTTATATTGTATTATTTTTTATATACACTATATTTTTTTTATTTTCTGTTATTTTCTGTTACATTCCATATATTGTATAAATTTGGATTCCGAAATATAAAAAAATATCCACTCTTCTTAATTCTTATATTCGGTGATATTTTAGATTAGGAAAATATTGTAAATGATATGTAAATTAGGGTCAATTCAAACTTTTCTTATTACTCAATACGGAAAGTTAAAATGGACGAATTATATTCAACAGGATATTTATGATAATATTTTATGTATATTTTACCATTGAATTTTATGTTTCAATTGGAAGCTGACTTTTTTCTATTGAATTCAATTGATCAAGTTATAAGTACTAATTGTTTTTTCTCTTAACTGCTCAAAGCATAATCATTTCTTTAATCTATAAAACGTTGCATCGGGTTTTACAATCTCTTTTGATTGATTAGTAATCCGTATTGTTGATCAAAATGCCAAAACTCACGGGGTCTATAATTATTGGAAATAAACGACAGAGAACAAACATAGAGAGCAATGGTACGATTTCTATTGTAATATCATTTGAAAGTTCATAAATTTATATAGTTGTTAGTGTTATTTAATATAATTTGTTTATCAAAATGAGTTGCATGTATTTGTTACCGCAAAAAGTCATAAACTCTTTATGGGTAAAGGAATCAAAATTTAAAATAAGGACATATTGATAAAGGATAAATCTAAAATATTACCAATTTAACTAAAATCAAACGTCTGGAGCTACGGCTGCCTACTTCTTGAGCTTCTGACCGGGAGGA
The DNA here is from genome assembly GCA_016081115.2 of Rehmannia glutinosa. Lineage (NCBI taxonomy): Eukaryota > Viridiplantae > Streptophyta > Magnoliopsida > Lamiales > Orobanchaceae > Rehmannia > Rehmannia glutinosa. The sequence goes on along the minus strand of JABTTQ020000158.1, from coordinate 30,128 downwards.
TCCTCGCGCCGTCGGGAATCAACGGTGTGGATCTCTGTGAGTTGGTCCACCACGCCGTGAGAGAGGAGTGGATGGTGGAGATATTCGATCCGGAAATCGCGGTGGTGAGAGGCGCGAACCAGTTGATGATGAGGCTGATGAGATAGAGATGAAATGCTCAACAAAAAAGTTGTCGGAGAAGCGACCATGGTTGTTATTGAAGATAACCGGAGATAATTATTTAATTACCCCTAAAATTTCATCATTTTCATTTTTCACACCTATGCTTCTTAGAATTTTTTTTTAAAATGTTTTACTCTCTTAGTTTTTATTATAATAATTAGTTGACATATATTTTAAAATTTCAATAATTATAAATATGACTTTATTGACATGATTTTAATTATGCACAATTGTAAGGAATTCCACTGGACAATATGTTTATTCATTATAAACATTTGACGATATCATTCATTAAAATTTCAATTCTTTTCACTTTCAACATTATGAATTATTTTACCGTATTACACTTTTATATGTATTCATTCTTTACAATATTCATATAATAGTCATAGACTCTTTTCTATGTCTCACAAAATAATTGGTATTTTGTATGTGTGCAGAAAATATTGGATTCTCAGGATCCACATCTACAGATCGCGGCACTAAAAAGTCCGAGAAACTTATAAATAGTAAAAAATTTGAATTGAGCACTATAACCTATCCATTTTCAAGATCGTCTTTCCGTGATATTTCAAATGGTAATTTTCATAGGCAAAACCTTAAAATTATCCGTAATTGTTTAAATTAATTTTGAAGTTCATATTTTTCATCTATATTTCTTACACATTGCAGTTTTCGTACCAAGGAATACGGTTCCAAGTTTTTTGTCGAGTTTAAATGAAAAGAACGCGTCTACATTTTATCCATGTACACAAGCAAGGATTGTAGCATCAACTTTACAAATTTGGAATCTGGTATACTACAATAAACACCATCCAGAAAAAGGACAACTGCAACATATAATGTTCATAATGATGGTAACTACAAAACCATAAATAATATATATAATTATTATCTTAAAATAGATGAGTGTTAATTATTGTATTTGAATATATATTATGTGAACAATTGTTATATTTCATTATAGTGCTTTTTTTATATTATTTAATAACCTTATAATATTTACATAATAATCATATTTACCCATTTCAATGAAAATCTTATACAATATTCAATTTTTGCATCATAGGTTATTGGGACTTGGGAGATCCATCATTCAAATGTGAATATTGTTCTGCACTTTTTTGGTATGACGAGAGATTGAATTCCCATGTTAATACCATGAAGCCAAAATACTCTGGATGTTGTACACATGGAAAATCTAATTGGCCTCAATGAAGAAACCCCCACAAGTATTGTATGATTTAATATTTGGTATACGTGATACAAGTAAACATTTTCTGGAAAATATCAGGTCATACAACAACATGTTTTGTTTCACCTCTATGGGAGGAAAAACGATTCGAGCATGAACACGGGAAATTCTCCTCCAGTTTTTCAATTACACGGTCAGAACTATCATTTGATTGGAAGCCTGCTACCAGAAGAAGGTGCTATGCCGAAATTTGCTCAACTTTATATTTATGACACTGAGAATGAAGTCCAAAATCGAATGAATTCGGTTAGATATGTATTTACTTTTGATCTTTCTCTAAAATTATATCAAACATAAGATATCATTTAACTTGAGCTTGGTATATTGTATTACGTTTTCATGCAACAATAACAAATTGTAATGAATTTCTCATGCAGGAACAATGATGAGTTTTCTGATTTACACAGTCAAATCGTAGTTGAACTCAAAACCATACTGGATGAATACAATATTTTGGTAAGGTCGTTTAGAATGGCGGAGAAAAAATTGCCGATGAAGGTATTTTAGACGTGAGATTACAACTTATTGGTAGAAGAGGCGGGTATGCAAGGAGGTATAATTTGGCTTCAGTTTCAGAAATTGTTGCATTAATTGTTGGTGATTTTGATCAGTCAATGGGTGACAGAGATATTATAGTAGAGATACGAACTGGGAAGTTGAAACGTATCAACGAATTGCACCCTTCGTATCTTGGTTTACAATATCCATTGTTATTTCCTTATGGTGAAGATGGTTATATGGAAGATATACCTTTTTCTGAAACTAGAACACCCGCTAATGGAGGTAGAAAAAGGGTTAGCCAAAGGGAGTTCTTTGCATACCAGTTGCATGAAAGAGACATTCAGTTTTCCACCAAATTATTCTGTCGAAGTCTAACACAACAATTCATTGTAGATGGATACAGGATGGTTGAGTCATCAAGATTGTGGTATATCAGAACACATCAGAAACAACTGCGGAGTGAAACGTACAAGGGTATTGCCGATGCTCTGATACAAGGTGAAACAAACCCATGTAGTCTGATGAAATGCAATACGATCGTCAAGCATTGAGCGAAGAACACAGAAATCTGATTGAAAGTTTGAACAGTGAGCAGCGACATGTTTATGATAAAGTTATGGAATCAGTTGATTCGAATAAGGGTGATATATTCTTCATATATGGATATGGAGGCACTGGAAAAACTTTTGTGTGGCGAATACTTTCTGCAGCCATAAGGTCTAGAGGTGGAATTGTTCTGAATGTAGCGTCTAGCGGCATAGCTTCGCTTCTTCTGCCAAACGGAAGAACTGGTCATTCGAGGTTTAAACCTCCTTTCATTCTTACTGAAGAATCAACATGCAAAATATCTCAAGGTAGTCCGCTTGCAGAACTAATAGTACGTGCACAACTGATAATTTGGGACAAAGCCCCCATGATGCATAAACATTGTTTTGAAGCTTTGGATACATCACTGAAAGATATAATGAGATACAACAATCTAAATAGCTCAGATCAACCCTTTGGAGGTAAAACAGTGGTGCTCGGTGGGGATTTTCGCCAAATCTTACCTGTGGTTCCAAAAGGCACCAGACAAGACATAGTTCGTGTGACTATCAATTCTTCACGTTTATGGAGGTATTGCACGGTTTTGAGGTTAACCAAGAACATGAGGCTACAAAATCTAAATTCAGATTCTGAGTATCTTGAATTGAAGAAGTTTTCAGAATGGATCGCGAGCGTATGAGATGGATCAGTTGGAGGTCCGAATGATGGTATTATTGATATTGAAATTCCTGATGATATATTATTGAAATGTGATGGGGACCCTATTGCGACAATTGTAGAAAGCACATATCCATAGTTTGGTAAGACTAATGAATGCTCCATTTATTTGGAGGGTCGTGCCATCCTTGCACCAACACTTGATGTGGTCGATTCTGTAAATGAATATATGACTTCATTGAATGAAGGAGAATGTAAGATATATTTGAGCTCTGACAGCGCGTGCAGATCAAATTCAAATGTTGACCTATTGCAGCATGTGCATGCACCGGAATTTTTGAACACAATTAGATGTTCTGGAGTGCCGAATCATGAGTTAAAGTTGAAGGTTGGAACTCTGGTGATGTTGTTGAGGAATATAGACCATTCACTTGGTTTATGCAACGACACTAAGTTGGTTGTTACAAAGCTTGGTGATCACGTTTTGGAGGCAAAGATTTTGACAGGAAACAATGAGGGTCAAAAGGTATTAATTCCTTGAATGACAGTGACTCCATCCGATCCGAGGTTGCCTTTCAAGTTCCAACGAAGACAATTTTCTTTGATTGTTTCATATGTGATGACTATCAACAAAAGTCAAGGACAGTCTCTGTAACACCCCATTTTCATGTTTTTCAAAATAGAATACGATTTATAAATTGAAAGTGCGATTTGATATGAAAAGTGCTTTATGAGTATTCTAAAAGAATTTTTATCAACCAAATAATAATATTAAAAAAATTAAATGATATTTCCAAAAATATATTATTCCATAAAATAATTTTAGCTTCAAAAAGAAATAGTCTAACAAAGAAAATAGTAATTAGAATTGATTATTCTAAAATTTTACTTCGGGTCACCGCCACCACTTGTCTAGCCAACTCCATCATTCATCTGAAATAGAAATTTATTTTGGGGTGAGCATTCAACAGCTCAGTAGGGGCATATTTGTCCAAGCTAAATACACAATACACATTACAAAATAACATGCTTAACATTGAAAATGTAACTGTAGCTATGGCAATGAAACATGACTCGACCGCTTTAGGGATTTCACCGGAGGAACTTTTATGCCCCTGACCTGTGTATGGCCCCGCATACGACTATAGACATTTAAAATATGGCTCATGCGGGATTTCACCGGAGGGAACTTTTATGCCCCGGACCTCTGTATGGTCCCTCACGACTATGGACATTTAGCATGTATAAGCATAAATTATCAAGCAACATATAAAGGCATTTAACAAGGACAAATAAAGCAGAAAATCCCCTACCTTGAAAGTGACGTAGCGTAGAGTGCGACGAATAGTGCAAGTTTCTGTGCCCGACAATTCTTGTTGCCTACAAATTAAATTTTAATCTAGTATTAATAAGTTATAGTTTTTTTTTTAAATTCTATAAATAATGTTATATATATATATATAAAATAATAATAATAATATATATATAAATTGAAATTTTCAAAACTAGAGATTAATCAAATCAAAGTTGAGTTATTGGATCAAAATTAGATTTCAGTCAAAATCTTACACTCAAATTCAAACCATTTTCTCCATTTTCCCCTTTTTCCTTTTTCTTTTCCTTTTTCCTCCCTTTTTCTTTTTCTTTTTCTTTTTCTTTTCCTCCTTAATCACATTCTTTCTCCCAGTAACCACTTTCCCCTCAAATCTCTCTCTGCAACCTCACATAAACCCCATGCCCCCCATTCCTTCTCCTTTTTCTTTTCCCTTCTTTTCCTTTCTTCTTCTTTTATTTCCCCAACATCAATTCTCACTTTCTGTTTCTCGTTCCTGTGTCCTTCCATCTCTTTTACCAAACCTCCCAAAATCCCTTTCTATCTCTATTCCACCTCCCAAAATCCCTATCTTTACAGCCCCCCTCTCCTCCGTACACCGACACACACTTTTCACACACATCACACACGGCAGACACACGGCGATGCGGGCGAGTGGTGCAGCGTCGGCAGTCGATTTCGGGCTATTAGGCGGTGACTTCGGGGTCCAGCAACAATACAGTGGCTCAATTCAATGTTGACACCCCCTCTCTGTCTCATTCCCTTTCCCTCTTTTTTTTTTCAGTTTATTTGAAATATTAGGAATGATTTAATTTTTTGGGTTTTGTTGTTGGCAGGATTGTGTAAAATAGTTGACTTATGGTGGAGTTTGGAGATGGAGAGTGGTTGTTCATGGTAGAAATGAAAAAGAACAAATTTCTCATCTTTGCAGCTTTGTCAAAAAAAACATTGTTGATTGTTAGAATGATCTCAAGGATATATTATATACCGTATTTAAGGTTTAAACTTTAAAATTAGGTAAGGAGAGGTTCAGGAAAAATAACGTCAATTATCAAAATTTTAGTATAATTTATGGTAGTACAGTCTTCTTTAGTTCAAAATTTTATATCTTATCAAATGAAGAAATGTGTTCAAACTTGGTTCATTATGTTAACGAACCAAGCTCAAACGAACTTTTAATGATCGATCTCAGATTGAATACATAGTGTTAGGAAATTTGTTTGTATAGATTTTGATGATGCATAGAAAACTTAGATTAGAAAGTTGTGGCGATTTTCGTATATATTTCAACTTTGTAATAGTTAAAAGATGAGCTGAGTTTTCAAACAACCAAGTTGAAGATGCAGAAGACTGACTAAAGAAGTGCAGAGAAGATTCAGTTGTGTCGCAACTGAGTGGCTAAGGAAGATGTTAAGTCAAGTCAAACATTTGTGTCTTTTAGTAGATTCACAGCAGAGTCGTCCATGAATTCAGGAGAAGACTAAAGTTGGGGGTAAAATTGTTGTTGAAATCAAGTCAACTCGAGAAAGGGCCCATTGCACTAAAGTCGGTAGAGTAGGGCAAAATGAACCAAGCCATTTCATTCTATTTCGGAGCTCAATGATAAAAGCTCGTTCGAGTTTGTTTAATGAGGCTTGTTAAAATAAACGAACCAAACTCAAACTTAGAGATATTCGGTTCGTTAGCTCGTGAACATGCTCGTTAGTAAGCTCGTGAATAGGCTCGATAGTAAGCTCGTATAAATTAAACTAATAATTTGACTTTTATTTTAATTTTTCATATTTTTACTTATGATAATATAAAAATATTTCAACAAACTTATTTGTTTGAATAAATTTATAAGTTTTAGTAAATAATTATGCGTTTTAGATATATATAATTTTATTTTTGTAATGAATTGAAGAATAATTTAATTTATAATTAATATTTACTAAGCTCGTATAGGCTCGATTAAGCTCGAAAAAATTCGTGAGCCATCAATATGTTCGATAAATTCAGGCTCGAGTTCGACTCGATAATAAACGAGTCAAACTCAAACACTCAAAAGCTCGGCTCAGTTCGGTTCGATTGCAGCGCTATCGAGGAGTATCCTCGAGACCTAACATTCAAGTGATTCTAACCACACAACTCGGTGAAGGAAGAAACCAACTTCAAAAGTTGAAGAGGAAACATGTTTGAAAAAGAACAATGGTCCGCATATCCATGAAGTAAAAGAAGTGCGATGGGTTCAAGTTCGAATTTGATTCGAATCCATCGGAGGGCTACGTGATCAAGTCCGAAGGGTTTGGAGAGTTGAAATAGCGAGACAACTGCCTTACGAAGAGCTAAGTCCCAGGAGTGAAGCTAGCTCTGTGATCAAAACTTACTCGGACTGCATTTGTACTCTCATAACAAACCAAGTTGTATTAGTATATTCCTCCAAAAGTTGGAGAAGAGTGGAGTAGATGAATTACCCCATCATCGAACCATTATAAAATATTTGTGTCATTTACTTTCAGCAATTTACTTTCTGCATATTTATTACTTGCTGATATATTTGTTCATTCAACTGATAATAATCAAGATTAAAACAAGTGTTGAAAACCTATATTAAAAAGGATGTTAAGACTTCCTCTGTTAAAAACCAAGAACGCTGATTTTATAAAAGTTAACTTTACTCAACTAGGTTAATTAATCTATCAACAACTCTCTCGAGTCCGCTGAGTGGTTAACTCTCCTGTTGAGGTTTGACACAACTGTCTCCCAAAAGACTTAGCTATTTTTCTTGTAAAAACTCTGATTTGATTTAAAATTGAAAAATTGGTTAAATCTATCCAACTCCCCTTCTAAACTTAGAGGGTATTTGGCTAAGCTTATTTAAAAGATCTTATAAGCTTATACATATAATTTGTTTTTAGAGCTTATAAGATGTTAGATCTTATTTTAAGAATAAGTTGTTGAAGTGTTTGAATAAAATAAGATGTTATAGCTTTTAAGATGTTAGTAATGACAATTTTGTAATTAAAATAGTCAAAATTAAAGGAGGTTGTTGAAAGAAGATCTTATTTTGAAAAAAAGTTGGCGTTCCCCTACTTTTTTAAAAACAGCTTATAAGATCCTGACATCTTATTTTGAGAGCATATAAGATCTTTTTCTAAAAAAATTACCAAACAAATTTAAACAGTTTATAAGGTCTCAAACATCTTATAAAATAGGGTAAATTGCGCTTTAGTCCTAACTTTGGGATAGTTGTAATTTTAATCCTTTATTTTTTAAAGTTGCGCTTTTTGGTCCTGGGCGATTTTGCCCTTATAGATATATAGCATTTTTGGTCCTTTATCTTTCTAACGGTAGAGCAATTTTAGTCCTATAACTTTTGAGTATTAACAATTTTAGTCCTTAACACATCATAGCTAATTTATCCGAGATAAACCCGATTTTATAGAATAAAAAAATTCACATTTTTTACACCTATTTTGTTCGTGACATTGTTATACCTACTTAGATCACACTTCGCAAAATTCTCATAATTCTAAATAACCCGATTTCATACTAAGGTTTCGATAAAACGGATATCATCCCAACATTCTTCCGTAAAATTAATAAATCCCTTAAAAATTCTCCTTACCAATTGTTAATTACGAGAATATAATAAATATAACTAAAAGTTCTTAATAAACCCTGTGCTCTGATACCATTTTGAGCAAAACACTTAGTCAAATAAGTCATGGATGTATATAAGGGTATTCTTGGTATTTTGAAAATATCAAATAAACCTAGGGGACCAATTTTGCAACAACTTGAAACTTATATGACCGAAATTGTAGGTGTGAAACATATAGGACCAATTTTGCAAAAACTTTCAAACTTACAGGACCAATTTTGCAAACTCAATACTCTTAGGACTAAAATTGCAAACTGCCTAAAGTTATAGGACCAATTTTGCAATTTTCCCTATAAAATATTTTAAAGAGTTTATAAGCTCAGCCAAACACCCTCTTAACTGATACTCCTTGAGACCTATATCTAGTAGCTTGGTTTATTTTGCAACTCATACTACTAAGTATAATTTACATTTGCGTGAAAAAATATTGTCGATAACGTGTGTAATTTTCTTTTCTTCTTTCATTCTTTCTTTTCCATATGTGTTTCCAAATTGGAGGTACCAAGAAAGGAAAGATATGATCAAAGGGCCTCATCCAATCACAAATCAAATGGCTTATAAGTAAACCCAACTGAATTAGGTGCTGTTGTTTCTCCTATGTGCATCACTTCCTTGTCATAGTGATCAAATAAAGGTTAATATTAGGACCCAGAGGAAAGAATAGAAATTTATATAATATTGTTTCACATGTCATGTTTCCAAAAATAGTGTTCCATATCGTTTAACAACATACAGTCACTTATAATAATCTAAGAGATTTTTCTAAATATAGTCGGGGAAATATTAACGTCTCTTAAAAGTGTATTTCCCATTTTATCCCATAAGTTAAACACTTATAAATTATTACCTATGTGGCTATGTCAACTGTATTTACATCTAATACTGAATATTATGTCATATTATTAATTTATTTGTGAGTGAGTTGATGTGATATTATTCCCACTGTTTGATATGGAAAAAACTTAGGGTGGCGATTTGAGACATCAGATCGGGTTTATATTTGATTTTGGGTTGATTTCGGTTATACTTAAAATACATACAAAATTAATTAAAATATAAAATGTGTACGTTTTAGATAAATTGGTAACATCGTGTCAGATTCGTGTTCGTGTTCAGGTTTCTCATGTTCGGTTTCAGGTTTCTCTCAATAATTTTGGGTCGGGTTCACATCAGGTTATCGTGTCATATCATAGATTGCCACCCTTAAAAAACTCGGTCTAACTAAGTGAAGTGCTTTATAACATAAATGTTTAAAACTTGAAAAACAATATATATATAATTACTTTTATATATATATATTGCTAAAAAGCATGTATCACTACAAGTCAAAGTATCTGATTATTAGGTCCAATTTTCTCTCCAAATTTTAATTATTTGGATGAAAACTTATCGGCAACATAACAAACGTTAGACGGGCCCTTGAGTTAGAGATGGCAATATGTGGGGTCGGGCTGGCCCGTCCTGAGCCCATTGGATTTTGCAAAAAATTGTGTTGGGTCGGGTCGATTTTGGTCGAATAGCGAAAATGATTGACCCAACCTAGCCCAAGTGTACATTTTGTACACAAAAATGTTGGGTCGGACTAACCCGAGCCCATTGGCCAATCGGGTCGGACCGAATAGGATCTTTCGGGCCTAGAAAATCATGGCCCGATCTGACCTCGGGCTATCGACCTGCCTGGGTTTGTATTTTGCTTGCTCTACTTGGGGTTACCTGAGAGGCCCATCCGACACTCAAGTCGGCATGTGCGGGAATTATTCTGGAAGCAAGGACAACAATTGTAAGGATGCCAATTTTGACTAGAGATGTTAAATGGGTCGCGACCCGTTTGCCCGGACCATTTAAATCGAAAAAAAAGAGGGTTAGGGCCGAATTATTTTGGTCCGTTTAAATTCGGACCTTTTTTGGCCCGGACCGTTTAGCCCGAGGCCCGTTAGGGCTAGCCAGTAGATTAACCGGGCTAGCGGGCCAATTGTATTTTTTTAAAAAATAAATATAATTCTAATATTATAAATCTATTTTATTACATAATACCTATTACTAAATATGTTTTTTCAAGCTCATATCTCCCCATCTTTAATAGGTTTAAATATATAATTCTTAAAACTATGACTTATAGTCGTATGAATATATTTTTTCAAAAAGTATTATTTTTTTCATTTTATATGGGTATATATTATATAATGATATCTTTTATTATTATAGTTTTATTTTAAAATTAAATTTTATAATTCTCATTAATGCAATATAATTATAAACTATGCAAGATTTTTTTATTATGAATACTTTAACTTAACATGTTAAACTTAAATGTTATATATATTCGAGTTTAAAATTTTAGATTTAAATATATAATTTTTTATTTTTTTGACTTATAGCCGGTAGTGGCCCATTTAGCCCGAAGCCCGCTAGGGTTGGGTTAGGTTCCCAATATGCTAGCCCATTTAATAGTGGCTTATTTAGCCCGGCCGTCGAGGGCTAGTCCTATAGGCTGGTCACCCGTTTAACATCTATAATTTTGACACAACCCATGGGTACCCGCCCCGTGACCCGTGGAGGGGCGGGGCGCGTCTGGGTATCACTTCCACCCCGCGCGCATATATTTTATTTTTAAAATATATTTTTATTTTAAAAATATATTTTAATATATTTTGTATATATAATATATATTATAATATAATTTTATCTATTCTTATATTATATCTAATATTTATAAATTGATAATAACAACTTTTGCAAATAATATTTTATAAAGATATTATAATTTTTTATTTTTGTAAATTTAATTTAAAATGGAGCAAAACGGGTCGCCCTGCCCCATCCCGCCCCGTTATAGGCACGAGATGGGTTTGGGTCTTCACCATCCCCCCATCCCCAATTCCCATCACAATTGAAAGCAATAAAATTGCGAATACTTAAATATTAAACAAGGAGTGACATTTTATATCTTACTTGATGGGCGCATGGGGCTTAATGTGATAACGTGGGCCACATTGGCTGGATAATTATACATGTGACCCAATAATAATTAATAATTCCAAAAAATTAATTATATAATTTATAATTGAATAAACTACGTAAAATAATAAAATAATAATTTAGGAAAAGTCAAATTTGTCCCAACGTATATAAATGAGTATTGATTGAGCTTGTTTTAAACAAAAGAAAGGAAAAAACAGAATTTGGTGGACTTTATGTGTAACAAATTCTATTTTCTTTTAAAAATATTGTAAACACGGGATAAGCTTCCTTAAGGTAGGGGTGTTAATTTCGAACCCAACACGCAAATCCAATACGAATGTAACACAAAATTAATGGGTATTGGTCCAAGCTTCATGGGTCCTAAATAACCCGTCAATTAAATAGGTTGGGTTCGGTCAATCTGTTATGACACATTTAGCCTGTTGTAACCCGTTTGTGGATTTTTAAAAAATTAAGTAAATAATTAATTATAAGAAAAACAAAAAACAAAATATGTTCTTAAACTTAAATTCTAAAACTTCCTTAATTATGTATGTTGTTATTATTTTCTATGTTGCCTTCAAAATATGATAAGTATGTTATGTTATTTATGTAATTATGTTATTTCTTTTTTAATGTTGTGAATTATGATATTTTTTATTGATTGAATAGTGTGTTATATCGATTGATTTATAAAAAATTAAATTTATTTAGTTGAGATTATTAAAGAAAAATAAAAATAATTTTATTATATGCGTTAAACGGGTCGAGTCGTGATTACATGTTAAATAAATAGATCGGGTTCGGGTTGATATTAAATGATAATTAAATAGATTGGGTCCAGATTGGTTGATTCTCACTCGTGAACCGGACTCAACCCAAATTGATACCGTACCTTAATGTACAAGATTTTCGGATAAATTTTTATTTATTATGAAACCTTGTTTGTTGGGTTAAAACTAAATTCATTGAAACACTTGGTTCAAACTGTGGGCTCTTACAAGTTATGTGCACATTCTGGGGCCTTGTTTATATCATGCGGACAAACATCGACCTTGGAACCTGGATGGGCCAAAGACAAAAAGCCCACTACAGTCGAGAGTAATTATCATGGATATTTCTTTTAGGCCATGGACACGTTTGCCCCTTTTTTATAGAAAAAAGACATATTTTTATGTTTTTCGGTATTTTTTGGACAAAATTATACTCCCACCCTTTTTTTGGACAAATTTACACTCCTACCAAAATTTTCGGACTTTTTTTATGCTGTTGTTTCTTTGTTGTTTCAAACATGTTTCTTCTAATCAAATTTCAGTGAAAAAATAAATTTTGGTCCCGTTATAATTCATTTTATACTCAAAATCGTATAACAAAAAAATAATAAATATACATATAAAATAACACATATTAAAACCAAATAAATTTAAAATAATATAGAAACAACATGAATAAAAAAACACAATTCAATTTTTGATCAAATGCATAAAAATATAAAAAAACATAGAAACAACAAAGAAAGAATATAGAAACAAACAAGAAACAATATAGAAAATACCATTTGAGCAAAAATAGTTTAATAAGGTAAAAATTATATATAAACATCGAAAACTACGTGGAAACAACAAATAAACATAAGAACAACATAAAAAATGGTATGGAAAAATCCAGAAACAACGTAAAAAATATAAAAAATACCACATGAATAAAAAGAGTTTAAAGTGGGTGAAAATTGTATCCACGCATAAACTACATAGAAAAAACAAAAAAATTATTACAGCATCATTAAAAATATTATAGAACATCACATAAACAATAGAAACAATGTACAAAACAATACATAAAACAAAAAACGCCATAAAAAATAGATAAAAGTTATTTTAAAATATCGAAACAACAAATAAACAACATCAAAGCAACATATATAACATATAAATCAATACATGAACAAAAAAACCGAAAAATAATCAAAAAAATATACAGGAAGTAAAAGAAAAATAGATACAAAAGTGAGAGGAGCGTATTTGGTGGTATTTTTACCGAAAAATAGGGCATGTATGGCAATTACTCATTTTTTTTATATTCATATGTAAACTATTTTATAAACCCAATTCAGAAATTGTTCTTTCTAAATTTCCTTTACTATGTAATTTATTTTATTATTTCCTTCTTTGTTCTTTTTTGTTTGTTAGTTTAATATTCTTAGTGCTTATTAACGGATGATTTATTTGAATCACCCATTCTATGTTTTCATTGAATCTCAGTGTTGGGGCGAGAAGTTTACCCCACCGAGAAAACCCAATCGCCAATGTTCGTTCCGCTTTGATACCTGCAAAACAACAGTGAGAAGAGGGCTGGAGGATTTTTCCGGCGTACCCTCTCCGACGCTCATGTCAGGATCGTTCTAGAGAGAGAATACATGTAAAATATAACAGTATATCAAATGTGTGTATTGTAATTCTAATCTGAGGCCCCTTTTTGTGAGCTATTTATAGGTTGACAATTGAGGTTGCTTGTTTATCAAGTCAAGCTAAAACCCTAGCTAACACATGAACTTAGGTTAATTATTAATTTTGGGCCGCACACCTCCCAAATTATATTGATCCTATTTAATATGACAAATTTGGCCCGTGTCGCTCAGGATTGGTTAAACATAACATGGAGAAAAATTCCACAATTTTGTTGAAGGAAAAAAATGTAGATGAAACTTTGTACAGCTACATAGGTATTAGTTAATTTGATTTGATTGATTATCTCTTTTGTGATAGTAAAACGTATTTAAAAAAATTAAAGTTAATATTTATTTCACTAGTTACATTTTTGACTAATAAGTTTTTGCTAGTTTTCACAAAACAACCCTCAACACAAGTAACGCCCAAAAGGGGAAGGTGGCAGTGGCAACATAAAACAAACGCGTTTAATATCGCGTGCACTCATGGAGCTTGCGTCTTTTTCAATAATATATTTACCGATTTTTTACTATTTTGGCCTTTTTGGTAGGACTCTTGCTGTGTCGGTGGCCAGACATGATTCACGACTCTATCTATAATAATTACGAAATAAAAATTATCAAATTTCAAGGTATAAAAAAAAAATAGATATTTTATAATAGGCAAAAACTTGCGTGAAACGGTCTCACGGATTTAGATCCGTGAGACGGAGCCCTTGCACAAAGTTTTAAAGGTTTTTTTTTCAGATTTTATTTTTCTTAGGGTTTAAATTTTTTTTTTTAGGGTTTATTTTGTTTCTTGAGTTTACTTTTAATTGATTTGGGTTTTTAGGATTTTTAGTTTTTTTTAGGATTTATTTTTGTTTTTCGGGTTTATTCTTCATGGTTCATGTTTTTAGGTTTATTTTTGTTTCTTCATGGTTCATTATTATTTTTAAATTTATTTTCATGGTTCATGTTCTCAAGACGGAGCCCTTAGGAGGTCCGTCTCACGGATTTAGATCCGTGAGACCGTCTCACAAGAGACTTGCTCTTTATAATAAGGCAAATTTTAGTTATTTTCTCGTATTAATTTTGTTTTTGTTTTTTTCAAAAAAAAAATCCGTATTAATTGAATAACTTTAAAAGACATAGCAATACTAAGGTTTAAAATTTATATAGTGTCTAAACTTTTTAAAAAAATAATTATTTAAATTGTCACTCTCATTAGTTGTCACTAGCTGGAGATTGAGCAGTTGGCTTCAAATAATTGAGAGATGTGGGTATCTAGTTAGATTTTATAATTCGTGCTTAGTAAGTATGTCTATTTGGATGGTTTATGTTTGAATGAGATTAAATTATAATTTGAATATGTGTGTATTTATATTTTATCGTATTAATTATTTTTACAATTGATTTATTTTTTAAATTATTTGGAAATTATATGATGTCATCATGAGATAGAAGATTATGCTATTTCACACGTTGCACACCTAATTTTAAACAGCAAAGTAGTCAAATAATGTTTATTTATCTCACTTCGCCCCAAAAAGTTTTAGGTCTTGTATAATTTCCACTTTCCAACTATTAATAAAAATAAAATTATGTTTGTTTATAAATTTTTTTAATGAAAAATATTATTTTTATTTTTCATTTTACACATAAAATAACATTTCACACCTATAATTTTAATTTCAACCCATACAATTAGGACCTACCATTACCAACTCTATTTACTTAAAATATTACTATTTTTAAATTATATTATATCTAATGAGACTCACCACTTATAATCTTATAAATATAATATTACCTATTCAATTTAAAATTTTGGAAGTGAACCCACTATTATCAACTTTTTTAAATTACTATATACATAAAAAATAATTTCAAAACTATTTAACCAAACATATTCTCATTCCAAACTTACATATAATTTAATTTCATTTACTCATCCAAACATAATTCTAATTTTCAAACAAAAAATCAATGAAGTTTCATAACTCATTTTTCAACACAAGAAACTGCCCAAACTGAAAATGAATTTTGGAAATATAACAATACAAGGTCTAGGCACGTACCCCTGAATTAAAAATATATACACACACACCAATACTAATCTATTTTATAATAGTTTTTTCTAATTAATGTATTATTTTATATTACAAAATTACTAAATGTATCTATGTAAATAGTATCACGTCACTCTCATTAAACATTTTTTTAAAAAAGAAAGTAGAAAGAAATTTATCAAATTCGTACATTAATTTACATTTAATTTGTTTAACACCAACAAATTTCAAATGTAAGCTAACAAAATACAATATATTAACAGTTAATTTTGATACCATTTTACGGTGAATTATCTTATTATTGCCATCACCCTCTTAAAAGTTGTTAAATTCTTAGGGCTGTAAATGAATAGAGCTGACAAACAGCTTGTGAACGAGCTCGGTTAGCGTTCGTTTATTAAACTTAATGATTGTTCGTTTATGTTCATGAACTGTTCACGGACATGTTCATTTATTATTCGTTTGATGTTTGTTTATTATTTATTTTTTAATTATTAATTAAATTTACTGCTTAATATTCATTAATTTATTATGAAAAATAAAACTTATTTTAGTTTAATATTACAACCTATTTACATTTGCAATCATCATAATGTTAATTTATTTTGAGTTAAGATGTTCATGAATAAGGTGTATTTAACTTTTTTATACACATGTTCATATAGTTTTTCATGAAAAATTAATGAGCATATATGTGAACCGTTCGTGAACATGTTCAATTATTAAATAAATGAACACAAATAATCTTTTAAAATAAACGAACGAACACGAACAACCCTCGTTTGTCCAAGCTCGGTTCCTTTAAAGCCTATAAATTCTCAAGAAGACAAAAAGGGATAATTACAAAAGTTCCCTTAAGGTTCGACTAATTACACAAAAAAAAAAAAAAAAAAAAAAAACTTTAGGTTTGATCCGTCTTACATTTCCCCTTCATACGCATAAATATTTCAAAAGATCTCCTTATATTTATCAAAATATTACGATTCTTTAAATTTAAGACAATCAAACTTCAAGGGTTTTGTGAATTTAAAAAATTCCTTACTTCTTTTTGTAATTAGCCTAAACATTAAGGGGCTCTTTGTAATTATCCCAACAATAAAAATTGAGGTACCTTTCGTGTTATCTCACCCAAATGAGAAAGATATCAATTATTTTATTGGATAAATGGAAATTTGGGGATCTGGAAATAAAATAATAGTATGACGTCAGCAAATTGCATGTAAAAATAAGAGCCACGTGAGAATGAAAGATGGACAGCTCATTGGTTTAATCTCCCACTCACATGCACCACTTGGACTATTCAGTGAGCTAGTCCACCTTGTCCAAACAAATTATTATATACTTATACACAAATTTAAACGGTTATTGATTTTTTAGTACCTGAATTTTGTGGGAGATTTTTCGTTTTTTCAAGTTAAAATAGGTACTAATTTATTAAATTTAAGAAGTTTGGGTACTGAATTGGTCAATCACAAATGTGAAATGCCAATTTATCAAAGTGTCTATAGTTCATATACTAAAAAATAAATAAATCCTTGTATGTAAATCAAACATGTCAATAGATTTTTTTTTTTTAATTTGAGGGTATTTGTTAGTTTATTAACAGTTGTTATATTTTTTTTATAATATGTATTTAGAATTTATAGATCTTGCCTTCCAAAAGAAAAATAATATATGAAATCTTATTTTACAAAAAACTTGTCGAAATGTTTGGATTAACTACGATAATAAGTTTTAAGATGTTGGCAATGATAATTTTATAAATAAAAACATCAATTCATGTAGTTACACAAACTTGTTAAGAATAAGATTGTATTTTTTTTTTTTGATAACTGATAATTTACTGTGGCATGGTCCTTTGGGCCCACCTACAACTATCAAACTGGGGGTAATCATGTGCGCCCTAGCGTCTGGTCTCGAGAGACTTTAGGTGTAATTACAACTGGTAGGTTTTAAATTCGGGATCTTGGTGTCCCATAGCAGGTCGCCTACCAAGTACCAATTGAACTAGCCCATGGGGCAAAAATAAGATTGTATTTTGAAAGTAAGTTGATTTACTGCTTGCATTATTTTAAGAGCTTATGATTTAGCATTATGGTTTCTTTTCGATATATATCAAATATTTTTAGAGAGTTTATAATTTTTAATCATAGAAAATATCTTGGAAAAATTATAAGTTCAACCAAATATATCATTTAAAAGCTTGAGCACATTATTATTCCTCATAATGGCGCGCGCTTAAATCATTTATCGTCATATTTCAATTGAAATGTCAGTGTAAAAGCAACATAAGCTCTCAAATGGTTTTTGATCTTATAAACTATTAAGAAAACTAGAGAGAGCGAAACAGAAAAAATTTGGAGAACAGTGCGAAGACAACGCCAATATAAAAAAATCACATTGATATTAAATTTTTTTAGTACATCGATTTTAGTTTTTTCGAATGAGGTTAATTTGATCATTTCATTTCAAAGTACGTCAATATGTTACTTAATTTTTTAACAAAACTAAGTGTTCAAATTATTTACAACTTATTATTTTGAATGAAAAGATACTCTTTAAAAATGAAAATAAATGTCACTTGTTTTTTTAATCAAGTCCATATTTAAGATAACTTTGGAATGCATTTGAATCAATGAATTTAAAATGCAAGCTTTTAAATGCTTAATAACTAAAATCCTCTTAAATGCAATCCTTTAAAAGTATTTACTTAAAATATCTAGGCATTGTTTGTTTATGTTTCCAGGATCCTATTTTCATTTTTCAACTATTTATAAGTTTTCATTATATATATATATATATATATATGAAATAATATTTGCTTATACTTTTTCCAATGAAAATCATCATTTTCACTTCCCATTTTTCACATAAAATAACATTTCAAACCTACAATTTTAATTTTTAACCCTATGCATCACTACTCTACATCACTTATCAATTGGTATGATCATCTTTTCATCCAATTATACATGTGGCACCAACTTCTGTCAACTTTATCTAATTAAAATATTACTATTTTTAACTTATATATATATATATATCTAACTAGACCCACCACCTACAATCTTATAAATTTAGTATTACATATTCAAATTAAAATATTGAATGTGCAGTACCGATCACTATTAACTTTTTAATTATTATAACATAAAATACTACTTCAAAAATACTCAACCAAACATAATTTAATTTTCAAACCTACATAAAACTCATTTTCATTCATTCTTCCAAATATATATTTCCATTTTTCACATGAAAACCAATAAATATTCTCAAATTTTATTTTTCAACATTAGAAAATAGATCATGGAAACTTATGAGAGTGATTACTTGACCTTTCGTTGCGCTATTTTTTTAGTTTTAGAGAGAATAGTGTGAAATTTTTTTTTTTAAAAAAATGAGAATGGATTTTGAGAGTGTGATCGGATATAAGATGAAAATGTGATGATGATTGATGTGATAGTTTTTTTAGTATAACAGTATTAAGATGTGATTGGTAATTTGAAAAATAAAAGAGAGTGAATAATATTTTTGTGATATGATTGTATAATAATAGTTGATGTGATTTTTTTTGTTAAAATTATAAATGGATGTGATTGATGATTTGAAAAATGAGAAAATTGAATAGTATATTTTTGAAATTTTTTCATAAGCAATCACATATTCATGCAAAATTTTGTCCAAAAAGTGGAATGAGTGAATTTTTTTCACAAGCAAGCACTCCCATAATCTCATACAAGACCCATAACTTTTTAATCCTTAATTTATTTTCTACACACAGTTTCAAGCTCTCCAATAAGAGAAACAATGAGCCTTTTAGTTTAAGTGGTATTGCTCACATTTACAAGAGTGTTTAATCTAGGTTCAAATATGTGCTTTTCAGTTTATTTTAGATTTATCCTCTATGCTCCACTCAACTCACCTCATTAAAGAAAAGTTTGAATAAGAGGACGATCAAAACAGTTGAAAAAAAATAATCAATTTTTCTGTCTGATTTCCATTCATCCATGTGGCACCAAAGTGCAACAAGTATTTTATTTGTATGAGTACAAATCTTGGGGCGAGAGAGACAATGAGAATCAAACCCGGACCTGCGGCTTAAGTTTAAGATTCTTTAACCACTAGAGACGTCAATGGGTCTGGTTCGCTTGGACCCGAGACCTGATTCGTTAAGGAAACATAATATACATATCCATCACGACCCGTCTCATCTTAAACACAGACCCGCCCCGACCCATACAGTTTATAGCGGGTAAAACCTGTTAGACCTATTAGACCTGTCAACTTCATATATTTGACCAATTTTGTATGATTTTTACTCAAATATTGCACTCAAAAATGATGTCAAATGTGATATTTATATAATTTTGTAGATATCATACGAAATATGTAATAAAACACCAAGAACATATATAAATTAAGAGCTCGGAACAACAATATACACACTCTATATATAAAATAACAAAAAAACTAACTATATAGGTAGGGTCCTACTATATCGCTACCTGACCCATACTCATTCGAGTCTAAAAAACTAATACTGCTTCCCCATACCCATTTATTTGTCACATATCCACCCCAAATGAGTGGGGTCTGGTTCGGTTCCGGGTTTTACTCAGACCTATTGTCATCTATATTAACTACTAGACTACTATCCAATTCCCCCAAAGTGCAATGAGTATTGATCAGGTTCGAACCGAGTTTTTCAATTGTTTTAAAATTTTCCCTCAAAGTTACAAATAAAATGATGATAAAAAAATAAAATAAAAATTCTATTTTTCGTCCAATTTCCAGTTGCCACGTGGCACCAAAGGTTCGCGAGTATTGCATAAACCTGTGCGTAGGCGAGTAGAGATAACATGGCTTTAACAATGAAATGAGTAGGGCCACAGATTCTGGGAACCTCTCCTCCCTCCTTTTTCCAGCTTTAAATACATCCACACTTCACCTCTCAATTTCCCATTCCTAAAATCCCCTCAAAATTCTCACACAAAATATTCACAAATTCTCTCCATCTCTTCAAAGGAAGAAGGTACAGGAAAATCTGAGTAGAAGTTGTTATTGTTAGCATCATAAAATGGCGAGTGGAAGAGTAGATCTGGACGGAAATCCGATAAAGCCGATGACGATATGCATGATTGGCGCCGGAGGTTTCATCGGTTCGCATCTCTGCGAGAAGCTGATGGCGGAGACGCCGCACAAGGTGTTTGCCGTGGATGTTTACAATGACAAGATCAAGCACCTTCTTGAGCCTTCATCGTTGCAGTGGGCGGATCGCATCCAGTTCCACCGCCTTAATATCAAGAACGACTCTCGCCTCGAAGGCCTCATCCGCATGGCGGATCTTGTAATTTTCTTTGCACTTATTTGCTTGGTTTCTGCATTCTGGTTAGTTTCTGTGGAAATTGGTTTTGGATTGTCGTCATTGGCTTCCGGATCTGGATTTTGTGGTTCTTTTGAGTCGTTTTCTTTGCTTCTTTCCTCGAGTTTTTCCCTTTTTTTGGCATTGATGTTGCTTTGGTATTTCCAACTTTCATTTTTTTGGAGTTCTGCAGGTTTTTGGGAAATCATAATTGAATTATGAATTTTCACATTTATTTCTTCTGTATCTATTTTTTAACTTGGAGTTTATTTAGATCTTGATTGGAAATTTTGAATCTCTTCTGAATCTGAATTGGTATTTGATGTGTGCCTCGGGTAAGGTAGCTATTTTGCTGTTACGAGGTTTCTTCGTCAATTTCTTTTATATTTCTTTGCTCATTTTTCTGAACCCGCTTCATCGTTTGTGATTCTGTATTAATCTCCTAACTGTTCGTCAGTGGAATTTTTTTCTTGCTATGATAGTAACTTGGTGATTTTGATACTACGTTGAATGCATTATTTATCAAAACTTTTGACTTGGACTGAATCTTGGATTTTTCTTGTGACTTAGACTATAAATCTTGCTGCTATATGCACTCCAGCAGATTATAACACACGTCCTCTTGACACAATTTACAGCAATTTCATCGATGCTCTCCCTGTGGTAAGTGTGTTGCCTTAACCGTTTGATGTAGTTAGTAATTTGCTGTTGGTGAACGCTGAAGTTGTTTTTTACTCTTCTGGAATTAGGTTAAATACTGTTCAGAAAATGGCAAGCGCCTCATACATTTCTCCACTTGTGAAATTTATGGCAAAACGATTGGTAGCTTTTTGCCCAAAGATAGCCCATTGCGGCAGGTGAGTCTTCTCTTTTATTTCCCTTCACTTTCTAGATTAGGTTTCTCAAGTGGACGGTTGTACCTTTATTGATATGATGCGAGCTTTTTCACGTGTTTTGTGTTGAATTTGTCATCTGATTTATTTGATGGATTGTAGAGAAAGACATTGTGATCGGGTGAATGTTTTCCATGTGGGTCCCTCCAGTGATCCTTTGTCCTTTTCTGATACAGTTACCATGGTTTCCTCTTGGTGAATTGCCTTTCACACTTGCTCATAAAATACTTGACTTTGAAAGGTTGGAGTAGATCTACATCATCTAGAGTTTTACCCTTCCTCAAAACTGACTATTTACTCCAGGGTTTTGCCTAATCCTTTCCATGTCTCCCTTTTTATGGGGATGGCAAAATGAAACTCGTATTGTATGAATCTTATATGCCATGACTTGTGTCTGTTTTCATGAAGAGTTAGACATCAGAAACTTTCTATAGTAGTTTGTAGTAATAGTATATACTGAATGCTAATTGTAAATACATTTTTCCTTCGGTTATCTATTGATAATACTTCTACCATTGCCATTTCATTTGGTACATGCCACTCTTTACAATTTATTAATTGCATGCATTTGCTTGTACTTCTACTTCTTGAGAGATCGCCAAGGTGTCTTTGATTTACTGTTTCTCTTTGGTTTGGTGATTATGTTTTCTGAAAGTATTCTGAATCATATTCATCATCTTGCATCAGGATCCAGAATATTATGTTCTTAAGGAGGATGCCTCCTTGCATTTTTGGCCCAATTGAGAAGCAGAGGTGGTCATATGCATGTGCCAAGCAATTAATTGAGAGATTGATTTATGGTGAGTTAGCGATCTTGTATTTATGCTTCACAAACATTCATTTTCATTGTCTAAACTCGCAGTACAAGTTGTCATAACTGCTCTGTTTTACAGCTGAGGGTGCTGAAAATGGCCTTGAATTTACAATTGTGAGGCCCTTCAACTGGATTGGTCCCAGGATGGACTTCATACCCGGAATTGATGGTCCAAGTGAGGGTGTTCCAAGAGTTCTGGCCTGCTTTAGCAACGTAAGACCATTTTACCCACTGATTTGAATGGCGATGTACCATTATTTTTAGCTTGTCTTATTTTTTAATTTGCTAAATCTGTACAGAATCTCTTAAGGCGTGAACCCCTGAAGCTTGTTGATGGTGGCGAATCTCAAAGAACTTTCATTTATATTAAGGATGCCATCGAAGCTGTTCTTTTGATGATTGTATGTGCAGCATTTGGTTCTCTGATATTTCTTTTTGATATTAATCTGTTGAATTGTTGCTGAGTGGTATGATTGGACTCAGGAAAATCCAGCCAGGGCTAATGGTCATATATTTAACGTGGGCAACCCCAATAATGAAGTTACAGTCAGACAGCTTGCTGAAATGATGACTCAGGTGATTTAGAGTATTTGTAATCGTCTTTAAACTGTTGCCCTCCATTTAGTAGTTTCTTTTTGCTATCGTTTTTTCAATTCTCTATTTGGCTAGTAGTTTCTTGAAAATTTCCTCTTTTAACTTGCATGCTTTTCAGGTTTACACAAAGGTTAGTGGAGAACCTTCACTAGATTCACCTACCATTGATATAAGCTCGAAAGAATTCTATGGCGAAGGCTATGATGACAGTGACAAGAGAATTCCAGACATGACCATAATTAACAAACAACTTGGTAAAGAAATCATTCTTGTTGCAAACTTGTTTTTCTTTTTGTTGGTACTATATTAATTTTCTCTGACACATTTTTAATTTCTCATTTTTTCAGGATGGAATCCAAAGACATCGCTTTGGGACTTGCTCGAATCCACTCTCACTTACCAACACAGGACGTATGCTGAAGCTATCAAGAAGGCTATTTCAAACCCTACGGCAAGTTAAGGAAAAAATGAACGATGTTTGGTTCTCTTCGTTGTTTTTGCTATTGGCAGGCCTTTCTATTCATTTTCAAGGATATCTCCATATATTGATATCGTCCTTTCTTATACACATCATTCTTTTGTCCCTCTCAAGTGCCAGTAGTTTAAGGCTCATGTTTGTAATGATCCTATGTGTCTAATATCTTCGAGATGTCGCCTAACTAGAAATTTCATTGTATTTTCTGTACTTTAATGCTAAGCATTTGGCTTAAACTATATCTCGGTTATCATACGAGCAAAAGATAGTATTGCTCATTGGTTTAGTTGTTAACTACCTGTTGTTAGTTTACCTACAAGAGATCATGTTGTATCATTTTGTTTGAACTTTTTTAGTCGATTTTTTTTTCATAATTTGTTATTAATTTATGCTTTTCTTTTCTTTATTTTCTTGGGAATTTTTTTGTGTCGAGCTTTTCGGTCTGATGTTGAACCGTGTCTGATCAGTGAGGTGAAATGATTTAATTGAGTAGCCGCATAATGTTCAGGAGCTTGAGCTGTATGTAAGTTTTACAGCTATAGTAGTTAATATGGTTGCAAAAGCCAGTTGGGATGTGGGGTTTTTCTGTAAAGATATAAAAGTTGAAAATCGAGATAAAATTAAGGGATAATTACAAAAACACCCCTAAGGTTTGGGTAAATTACAAACCCCTTTAGGTTTTATTTTGTCTTAACTTTAAGTGGGGTGTCAGGGGATTTTTTGAAATGTTAGAAAATGTAATATGGAATCAAACCTCAAGGGTTTTTGTAATTTTCAAAGAACTCTGTTTTTTGTAATTAACCCAAACCTTAGGGGTGTTTTTGTAATTATCCCTAAAATTAATGTGTTCCATTGTTGTAATAGTTTCTTGGTTCTTATTAGGTTTGGTCCGTTGATTCGCCTTCTTTGAATTATTTTCTTGTGATGAAAGGTGTTATTTTGCAATGTTGAGAGGCGAATGGCAAGAAACATATGGTCCAACTGCTTTGTTCCATTAACTTGAGCTTTGTAAGCTTTTGTTTGCATGAAATGATTCGAAATTGAAGGAATCATTTGACAAAAACATTTTGAATGATACTTAATTTTATGATTAATCCCATTGTAGTATGAAAGTGCCATTTGCTTACTCTGTTGTTTGCTCACTTGCTGCAGTTTTGTTTCGACTTTCTTTCTTTTTCCATTGCCACATAGTGTGCTCGGGTTACTGGAGCATAATCTGGTTTGTTCAATATACTTTTAATTTTTTAGCTTCAAGTTATCAATTTAAATAAAGGGGTAGTTGCAAACTGGTCTCGAAGTTTAGCCTAATTACAAAAAACTTCAATCATCTTTTAAAATTACAAATACTCATTAAGGTGTTACTATTTACAAACACCACAATAAGGTTTCTATTTACCTAAAAATACATCAACCTAAAAATACATCATCCTGACCCTTGAGGGTGCAACCGTGAAATAGGAATAAATGTCAAGATATTTATAGTTTTGAAAGATAACTAACGGGTATATTTGGTTGGCTTCACCCATAAGCCAATCTTCCCATTTTCTTCCCGTAATCATTAGCCAAATATTACGCTTCTAATGAATTTTTAGTAATACACACATTTCCCAATGCATCACACCAAACTCTCATTCCCTTAATCACCACAAAAAACTTCCCCCAATCACTAAATAAACACACCTTTAAGTTTTTGTTTTTTTTAATTAGACTAACTCTATCAAGGCTAGTTTTTGTAATTATCCTTTTAAGTAGTCCCTATTTTAAAATATCGCCCACAAAATTGTAGTTATAGATCAGGCCGGCGCGGATATGCAGTGATATATTTAACTCTCCGAGCAATAAACAGTTTATAGTCAGTTTCAAACTTTTCAAACCAACGCACACCACGTACATCATACATGTACATACAAGCACTACACCGAACTGTTCACTTTCCTATGAACCTTCTGGGATTTCGCGCACCACCCGTTCGACGAAAAGCAACACTCAACTCTCAAACACGGTCACAACATATTTTCCTCTACTTTGGTTACCTTTTTTTTTCTCTTTTCTATTCCGTCTTATTAATGTCCTCGCCCCTCTGTTTCTCGTCCGGCTAGATTCTCTTCTCTTTGGCGTGCCGGCGTATGCAGAAACACATAAGCATCGACAATTTTGTTGGTTTTATAGTTAAGAGCTCAATAAAAGATATCATACACTTTGTGGAGACTGATGCCTTCTCCTTTTGTTTTCCGAGTTTTTTTAAAGCTTGTTTGTGCTACCTCCTTCTGTACTGTTTATAATGTTTAAGTAAAGGAATGTATTATAGCTCAAGGGTTGTAGAAATAGTTGGGTTGTAGAATAGACTCAAGGGTTGTGAGGAACTTTTTATGAGTTATGAATTCATAATTACTGTTCCATATTTCCTATAGAGATATAACCAAAGATTGACTCAGTAAACTGAGTCGGTTTATGTTGTTGGTTGTTGTATCTCTTTTTAGTTTCTCTCTGAACTGGATTTCTGTGGTTGATATGGTTGGTGGGCTGCCCTGTTTTGTTTATTACTTTTTATGGTTAACGGATGAAGTGCTGAGCTGTTGGAGGAAGAATTAACATCAGGGTCTCTCTTTTTTTGAATGTACTGAATTGAAATGAAGAGAGCTCTAATGGTTTGGAGAGGGAAAGAGAGAAGGGTGGAAATTTGAATTGGATTGTGCAGTTAATTATAAAGAGGAAGGACTAAACTGAAAAAGAACCTTTCTGTAAAGAAAGAGAGGGACTCTAGCTTGTGATGGCTCCTGCTGGGAAAATTTCTGGATTCCATCGACATGGAAATGACTGGTATCAACCCACTTCCTCCCTCTCAGTGTGTACAAATTCTTTTTACTTTACAATTTTTTTTACAGTTCTTGACAGCCATGAACAACCAACCCCTTTCTCTAGACACAGAGATAGATACTGCTCTTATATATTAAGAATCTCGAAAATTCAGGTTGCCAGTTTTCTAAGTTTATGTACTTTTTAACATCAATTTTTTGGCAAAGGAGAGTTTCTATCAATTTATGTGTTGCTAATATGACAGAGGAGCTTAATTAGTTTTATTTCTTGGTCACTTCATAATTCATGTGCTATCTTTGTGAGGCCATGATGAGCTTACATATTGGATGAACTCATTGTTTGGGCTTTGTTGGTCTCTCATAAGAGATTGAGAAAAGTTTTACTTGGCTAGGCTGTCTTATTCCCTATGAGGAATTTGGGAAGTTTAGGGTAATACATTTTTATTTTAAGATGTGGTGACCACCAGGGCTTGTCTCTATCGGGATACGAAGTACAATGTGACAATGGAGTTGTATACAAACAAGTTTAAATTGAGATTTGTTATCTATTGACGGTGGGATTTTCACAATATGAATTATAAGTTATTTAACTCATGTCAGGTTCTCCGATGCAAGTCTGCCAAGCGATATTACTCTGGTGGTGGATGGCATGAACTTCCATCTTCACAAGGTATGTGTAGATTACATCTTTAATCAAATGTGAATAAGATAAGTTTTCTATTTCTGTGTTTCTTTCTACTCTGTGGATTTGTGCTATTTGTTTTTTTGAGTAATATGCCCCATTAGTTGACTGAGAATGGAATGTGAATTCCAAGTAGGAAAAAGAGCCTGTTCCTGGAACCTTTATGTCTCAAAGGGATAAAATGCATATTCTTGCCAAAAAAAATGACTTAATGTGACCTTAGAAAGTCAAGTGCGACATGGACCTGGTTTAGTTGTTTTTTCCCCCTAATTGCAAATTCAGACATCAAAGGAGTGATGGGTAATCTTGGAATAAAATACAGATTCCCTGTTTTTAATTTGGTTTATGCAGAACAAATTTAGGATAGTTTTTTTAAGGCTCTTACGATGGTTTTCATTGTGGCATATGATAAGCATTGCTTTCCATAGATTTGTAAGGAAACTCTTATTTAAGGTTTTTCTGACAAGGATTCAGATGTCATGCTGGTGTTGTGGTGTAATTTTGTTAAAACCATTTCCCACCCGTTACACTAAATCATACACCAAATGAATATTTTATTCTTTCTTTTTCATTTTATAGTAAACAAATTTATTTATTTATACAATTATTCCATTTACTTATATTTTATTACTATTACTGTGATTTAACTAAAAAATTACATTTAATTAATTATACATTAATAAATCATATTACAAAAATAAATATTACAATTAATATTAGTATCTCTTTTAGTTTAAATTGTAATTATTTGTTAATTATTTTTATTTATAGAAAATACTATTTAATTATTAAAACCATGTTATATAACTTAATTATATATAAAATGAGGATACAATTGGAATTTTAATTTGAAGTAGAAGAGAATTGGAGGACAAATAGGGGATATTCTATTACACTAAATTTGGTGTAAGGTTTAGAGTTGGGCTGGAGAGATTTTTTTGCATATTTGTTGTAATGGTGTAGGATTTGAAGTTGGGTTGGAGATGCCTTTAGGTGTGAGGTCACTGATGGTTTTAAGCTGTTAGGGTTCTTCTTTTTTTTGCCCCCACGTGGATGTTAAAGAGATGCAGACCCTTAATCCTTTTGTGTCTGCACAAGTACCTTCCTTTTTGGTCATTGATCAATTCTCTTTAACCCCAGAATACGCTTTAACAGTTGTCATTTTGGTATTCTTCACTTTTTGATTTGATGAAAGTGTTTATTTTCCAGTTTCCTCTTATTTCGAGATGTGGAAAAATAGCTAACATTGTTGAAGAATCTCAAAGTACCAGTGATCATACATTCGAAGTACTCGAAGAATTTCCAGGTGGCGCCGATACATTTTTCATGATAGTTGAATTCTGTTATGGTGGCCGGGTAGAGTTTACACCAAGGAACATAGTAATGCTGTATTGTGCAGCAGACTATCTTGATATGACCGATTACTATGATGATGATAATTTATTGCCCAAGGCAGAAAATTTCTTCCATAGGCACATTCTACGCCACTGGAAGGATTGCATTTCGGCTCTCCAAAGTTGTGAACCTGTTATTCCAAGAGCCGACAAACTTCAAATTATAAGTAGATGTCTGAACGCTTTGTCAGTGATGGTGTGTACTGATCCCAGTTTATTCGGATGGCCGATGATGATGTATGGTACTATGCAGAGTCCTGGAGGTAGCATTCTGTGGAATGGGATAAACACAGGTGTGAGGATCTATAGTACCAAATCTGACTGGTGGTTTGAGGACATTTCGTGTCTCTGTGTAGAGTTATTTGAGAGACTTATTCGAACAATGGAAGAAAAAGGGATAAGGCCTGAAAATTTAGTAAGTGCTATAATGTACTATTGTAAGAAATACCTTCCTGGGTTGGATCGATGGCATGGAGGACAAAGTGGTATATCTAGAAAAGTTGGTAGTTTTAGCTTGAGACCTGTTACCATTGATCGGAGTGTACTCTTGAGAGCTGTTGTGAAATTACTGCCCGAGAAGAAGGGTAAATCTTTCTGCCGTTTTCTACTGGGACTTTTACGTGTGGCTTTAATCTTGGGAGTTAACCATACTTGCCAGGATGCTTTGGAAAAAAGAATAGGTACACAGCTAGAATTGGTAACAATAGACAGTTTACTAATTCCTAGTTATTCAGATTCTGATACTTTGTACAACACTGATTGTGTTGAAAGGATGGTTCATCATTTTGTACGTTCTGAACCAAGTTTAACTTCTATATCTCCATCATCATTTTTCCTTGAAACATCTCCATCGTCCGGACGACTGAAGAGAGTCGGAAGATTGGTAGATAATTATATAGCAGAAGTTGCTTCTGATGTAAACTTGAAACCTGGAAAAGTACGGTCATTGGCAGAGGTCTTGCCAGAATCTTCCCGATCTTTGCATGATGGGCTATACCGAGCGTTGGATATTTACTTTAAGGTTTGCAAATACCTCATTTGCTGGTTCTCTTTGGCTCTTGTTTTCTTTATGCTTAAGATCTCCTGTTCGTAATTTCGTTTTTCAGTTAGGAATCAAAGGAGACGTTTCTTTATCTTTTATAGAAAAAATGTGGCTGAAAAGGAGGATATTGCTTCTCTAAGTGACTACTCTGGTTTCCGTTGAGTTTATAGCTACTAGTCATGTTGGGAGTTGAGTGACTTGATTTTACACTTTTAAAGTTGGTATGAGATCCCCATGACAATCTAATGCGTTAGAGGGTGTTTGACAGAGCTTATAAGCTCTTAAAGTTTGTTTGGTAATTTTTTTCTAGAGAGGCCTTATAAGATCACTTAGGGAGGGGCTTATAGATTGTTTTTAAAAAAAAGTTAAGGAAATCCCACATTTTTTTCAAGGATCTTATTTCAACAATTTTCTTTGATTTTGACTGTTTTAGTTACAATTTTTAGTTCAATAATTTTCCGTCCACTCCCTTGTAAAAGTCGGTGCATGCATTTGTTT
>JABTTQ020001502.1:0-50000 GCA_016081115.2 Rehmannia glutinosa | reverse complement strand
GCCCACCAAAGTGAGGCGGTGGCCAGACCACCGCGCCACCACCATCGGTTATGTAAGACATGCACGACAAAGGAACCAAACACAGCCCTCGGCTTTTCAGGTCGCGCTTAATTAACTCCTCACTTCCATTCTCCGTTGGACGATACTGTTATCACATATAATTATTTCTCATTAATTTTGAACTTATAGATTCATATATGCTTTTATTAGATATTATTTATTTAATTAAAATTAGGGTTTTTAGGTAATATTGTAACAATAAGAAAATTTTGCATTTTTTTTTTCAATTTTTACCATTTTGTTGCTGCAGAGATCTTGTTCTGTGATGTCTTCATATATAAGGGACGCTCAACGTCTGCAAGAAAACAAAGTCAATGTAGATCATGTGAATGAAAACTAATGTTTTTGGGGTGAAAGAAGAAAAAAAATTTAATTGGGAACCATATATTTCAATAGTTAATATTCTGCATGCATAAGTGTTTTGAGTGATTTGCCTTCCAGACCTAGCTAAATTGCAAAGGTAAATAAAAGATTACACAATTTTGTCACATGAACAATATTAATATCTTTCCAAGAATTGTATTTTACTCATCAACAGTTGAATTACAATTCTTGATGATATCAGCATGTCCTTTTTCCATCTTATAGTATATATGTACATAAAATGCTTTCAAACAGACTTATATATCTCTTTATATATAGGCAAAATTGGTCATGTAACTTAATGGGATGTCAAAATTGGACCAGTTTGTTTTTAAATTTTTAGTTTGGTCCTATAAGTTTTATAAATTGCCCAATTTTAGTCCTATTGTCACACAAATGTTGCAAAAACACTGAAATTAACAGTTTATCCTCTAAAATTGAGGAACTTTTTAAATTTCGGCTATTTTTTGAGTGACACGAAAGACATTAATGCATATTAATCCTAAAACTGTAACGGTTGATAATGTTGAAAATTTAAAAACGAACATGACAAATTTTGATAACCCCTTAAGGTACACGACCATTTTCGCAATTTTGCCATATACAGTATATAAACTAAAATGCTCCTAAACTGACTCTGATATAGCATGAAATTTCCCATTTACGTTAGTTCTAACTAACCAATATATAGTCTTTATAAAAAGTTAACCTAGCTTCAATTAGGGGAAATTTATCTCCAATATATCAAATGGAAAGTCCCAAGAAAAACAGTGATTACATAATGGAAGAGGATGTTAGACGTGCGACATATTCTATATATTCATAGAACAAAATACTAAGAATTAAGAATGTTTTAAGTGCAACTTGGGTTTGAAGGAATTTGATGTATCCAATGGCCTCCATTAGTACGGATGATGTGTCTGTCTGCAATATACCCATCCAATATTTGACACATATTGATTAGTTATATATTCTTTAGAAGAAAACATGCATATATACTGTTATACTGTATAAAAAATAATTCCAACTCATATATATAATATAGCTGTATCTCATGTCTTCTTCTTTTGAAATCCTAAAAGCATGCATATTTTTATTCTTCATTTCTGCAAATCGTGCCTGTCTTCTCTGAATTTATGCCTTTTAATTTAGACCCGGCCCATAACTTCTACAGAGCATTTTCTTTCTTTCTTTATTAGTACTAAGATTCATTCATTTAGGCGATTGTCACATACTATAATCACACGCGCATATATATTATACTTAATCAAATTGATTGATCTGTTAAATTTTCTCCTCATATATACAAGCCTCATAAACATAGTTACGTACTAGCTAATCCATGTCCACTTCACATTTTAATAGGAACAACATGCATGCTAGTTAATTTCATGTTTCATATATTTTATTCTACATCATATTTCATTGTATTGGATGAATGTCATACCTTGGACAAGAATATGTCATAATTGTACATGTGTTATTCATTTAATATAGTATAATAAAAAGTGGAATAGGAGATCAACTCATCCAATCTATGATCAATGTTGATGTCATTTTATAATAATATCGGTTAATACCAATATTGAAGGCTTACTTCTAAAATTGGCCCCACAAGGGCGTAACTATAAAGGGCTAGCAATTTTAGTTCAATAAATATTTCGGTAGCAATTTTGATCGTGTAAGATTTTGATTATGTGCAATTTTTTTCCAATAAATTGTAACTTATGCAAATCTCTGGTCATATAAGTGTTGATTTTGTGCGACTGTGGTTCCAACAGTGTGTTTCAATGTTTCATTTGTTTCTACAATACGCATGTCCTTTAGCTAAAATACCCAAAACACATGTTACAATTAAAAGTCAAAAGACTGAAATTGATATTTTGCCTAAAAGTAAAATCGTTAAGGATCAAAATTGGCACATCAAAAAATTACGGGAGTAATATTGAAACAGCTGCTAAACACCATTTGAAACATGTTTAAAATACAGCTTAATTAGATGAAGTTGTAGAATAGCACTACCTTGCCAAAAGGTGCTACTAACTGTTGAAGGGCAGCAATTCTATCTCCCAGTTTCTCTTTTCTCCCCTGATTCAGTACTAATAAGGTTAAGAGCTACAAGTATAAATCATAAATTCATTTACTGAAAATATATAGTTTATAATTATCCTTTTATAAAGTGGTAATAGGCTAAATTGACCACTTATGTTTTGTGAAATGAAAAATAACCATGTTTTTAAGCCACCGATTTGACTAAAAACCGACGGTCATATCCTTGATATATTCTCTGATAAGGTGCTTGGCCTTTTTTTCCAAAAAATTGGTGCGGTCATAACTCGATACCAGAGTTATATACCTGTCCCTATAAATAAAAAAAAGGGTAAAATGGCATTTAAACTCGAAATGACTAAATTTTTTCTATTGAGAAAATACCAAAATCCGTCGGACTCTTATCCCTTTATAAATGCATGCTTAATTATGCATGTATAGCTTGTACCTTGAAGGGTTGACATGACGCGCGTGCTTCTAAACGCGATTTTTTTGGTACAGTGTGAAGTGCCTTTGGCTCCATTTTACTTCTTCGTTTTGCTTCTGCTGCTCTATTACTTGAGGATATCTTTGAAAATACAAAAGAGTAAAGTTGAGTATGCCATATATGGCCCTCTTGTCAAAATCCGTCAATAAAAAGACTCATTAATTTCTGAAACAATGAAAAGCTGAAGTAGCCTTTGAATGGAGAAAAGTGAAATCCTTTCTTTATAAGGCGATGAAATATTCAAAAAGAGGAAAAGAAAAAAGAGTTACAGCCTTGTAAATGCAAAAATAAAGTAAGAAAAATTTTGTGGCTATGATAATATTCCATGTTAATTAAATAGGTGGTAATAGGCCAAATTGCCATTTCTGTTTTGTGAAAATAAAAATAGTCATGTGTTTTCAAAAATATATTTTTTTGGCATTTTGACTAAAACTAACTGTCATATCCTTTATGTATTCTATTCTGAGATGCTTGGCTATTTTTCGAAAAATTGACGGGGTACCGAGTTATACCCAGAAATGAAAAAAAAATAATAAAATGGACATTTGAACTCAAATATAATTAAGAAACATATGTTTGAAAACATGGCTAAAAATCGTTTTGCTTTGGAGAATAGGCAAAAATCCAACAGGCTGGTTAAATAGTGTTTCAGATATTTATGACAAGTACATTTTATTCAAAAAAAAAAAAAAAGAAAAAAAGAAAGGAAAAAGGGAATGCTAACCTTGTTAGAGCTATACATAGGTATTGGATAATAAGGTTGCTGCATATGATCAAGGCTATAAGCAAAATCATTTCTGATAAGCCCAATTTCATGATTATGCGAAGATGTAAGGAGATCAAGGGCCTGTAAGTTCATATCCAAAGAACCTGGATTATTTATTATCCCTTGTTGATTCCAAGGAAAAATCTGGGCAGAAGAGTAGGATGGTTTAGCCCAATTGAAGCCCATGTCTGAGTTGCCATGGCACTCATGTAATTATATGAAGAGAATTGAATATTATTATTCATGACTTGTTGCCCTTGTTCTCTTGGATTCAAAATGAACTCATAATTAGGGTATGAACTGAAGAAGCCATTTGCTGCATTCCTGTAATTAAAATCAGAAGATTCAGTTATTCCTAGCTAGAATTGAATTCTTTTAAACTTATGAATATGGGAAAGGGAATTAAATCTGAGGAAACCCTGTTCTGAGCAAAGAAAAGCATATATCAAAATAAACCCTTGAAAAAAAATTCAATTCTTCACCTTGAATTAAGTTGTAGTATATTCTAGCTATAAGCATGATTCCCTTTTCAATATTCCAAAATATGTGCAAATGTAACATAAGGCAATAGGAGACATGAGAATACTGTATTTAAGAATAAATTAAAGCAAGAATTAATATTTGGATTGTTAGTTTTGTAGTCACCCTTTTGATTGATGCACATCAAATCACTAATTAAAAGAACATATGACAAATGAATAAGGTTGCTAAGAGTTCTTACAAGATGGAATTAGGGGTCCAATAAGCTTGATGATCAGTATTGCCTCCAGCTCCATAGCAACAAGGGGTAGTAGCAACAAGTTGATCTTGGAGCTGATGATGATGGTTGTTTTCAGACTCCATAAATGAGGTGATACTATTTTTAACACTTGAAAATCCCAAGATTTATTAAATAATTTTTAAATGATCTCAGCTCCAATACCTCCTCCCTTTGCTTTTAGCACCTTTTCTTGAAAATGAGGAGATAGCATCAATGTTTATGTGAATGAATAAACTCTTAGTCCGTGCATATTTTACAGTTTATCTTGGTACCAATAATAAGTAGCGGGAGTTATTGTCGCTCAAACATAGTAAGGCGTAGCGCAGAAAGTTCGAGTTATAAAAATAAATAAACTTTTCTTGTGAGCTGATCAAACAGTCCTCTCTCTCTTTCTGTTTTTTTCTAATATTTTCTCAATTCCAGGCAGATGAAAATGATATAATTGTAAATATGGTTCCTCTATGCTATGATTAATATCCTTACCTTCAATCCCAAGGCTTTCAACTAAAGTCTGTGCAAAGAAATGATAGCATCCATTCTCTCTCTCTCTCTCTCTCTCTCTCTCTCTCTCATCCCCACATGTTAATTTGCAGTCTTTATATTTTGTATTGGGCTACGAAAAACAAGTGAAAATCAGAGGAGAGGAGCCCAGTATATTGACTATTCTGGATTCTCTTCAATGACTTGTTGTGGTCCATTGGTCGGATTAAAACTTATCAAAGGTTATATAGAAAGGAAAGATACCCTTACCAACAAAAGAAAGGGATGACAGTGAAATGTATTAGTATTATTCTACTACACTAATGATTGTACATATTTTTTTAACAGTTATTATTTGCCTTATATATAAAAATTCATGTTTTATTCTTAAAAATTAATATGATAATTTTTATACACTTGTCAATCATATGTATGGTGGAACATGATATGAAGCACCATTTTGGTATAGAAGATCACAACCTATTAGTCAGACAAATAGGATCCTATGTTCCATTTGGTATTTCATCTTCTATTTTAACGGTATCATTACATGTCGTATGTACATGACGATGTCATCTTGTTGAAACGTGTAATTAGGAGGGGCTCCTATTAAAAAAGTTCGACTCAATTAACTTATAGATCCTCATTAAAACGTGTAATTATAATTAAGTTGATTTCTGAAATGAGCGGAAACAAATAATCTTGTTGAAGTTGTTAAAGTTCCGAGAATCAGAATACTTTTTGTTACAAGACGTGGACACATCTTATTAGAAGATGACTATATGCTGGACTTAATATATTTATGAGTCTAGTCAATGTATAATCTAGATTTAATGCTATTTATTAATGTGGTTGATCAATGTACTAGAATGATTAGTAGTATGTGAGTATATATGATCTGTAAGAGAGTAGAGATAGAGCATAAAAAAAAATTCATGTGTAAATGTCCTTCTAGTATATTCCTTTAGTAATATACTAATATTTGATCATCAGTATAATTCATGTGATATTTTCCCCTAAAATGTTTTATTATGCCAACCATCTTCCAACAGTACTTTCTTGTATTTAGCCGGGTTATGTTTAGGTTTTAATGTACATGTTAGAAGTAAAACAAAAACACACAAAACGTAGAGGTTATATGGGTGGGAGACCGGTAGCATGGGCCGTGCACGCTTTGATCTAGCTAGCCTAGGAAAACAATGTAAAAAATTATGAAAAGAGTAGTTTATACAAAGATTTTTAAAAAGCGTTAGCGCTAGGTAGGCGATAGACCGGGCTTAGCGCCAAGGCCCCTCAGGTGGGGTTAGACAGATATAGATAGAATTAAACGGGCCTTTTCGGAGGAAAAATCAAGTGGTTTTTAAGAGCCTATCGCCTAAGTGGGGACTAGGCGGAGAGTTTTTTTAACCTGCTTAAGTAGTAACTAGTAACTAGATAGAATTTAACCCGCTTAGCCCACCCGGCCACCAAATTGTTTGTGGGGTGGAGGTCGGGGTTCTTATCCTTGCTCCATCAAATTGCCCCGAGTTGGTAAAGATTTGGTGGGAACTCATCTTGAATAGATCCGTGTGGGTTCGATTCGGGAGAGATCGTTATTAGTAGATTGGGGTCGAACATAATTGTTCTCTTTACCGGAGGATCTGGTTGTACGTCGCCAGACCCGTCGAACACCGCCGTGCACATCCGCGCGGTTTACCTTGGCGGCAAATGAGGAGCGGAGCTATTGTCCTCGCCGGCGTAGTCGGGCGTGCGTTCTCTGGCTGAGTTATCAAAAAAAAAAAAAAAAAATAGTAAGTCAAAACGCTTTAGATACCTATGCCCATGAAGATGCAAAATTGGAATACACTTATCTTACTTTTAAGTTGAAATATCTAAAAGCCAAAATTGCTTTTTTAATCTTGTAACTAGATATATAGCCTTCTCTTTTGCTCCTTTAAAACAGGAATGTCACAATTTACATACATTTACTTTTGCTTTTCTTGACACACGGTCTAAAAAGATGGATTATGGGTCCAAGCATGATCTAGGGAATCTTATTACAAGAAGAAGAAATATTCAGCATCTCATGAGATTATATTTGTTAGAGTTGCCTTATTTAGTTAAAACTCTAATAATTTTAAATTATTTTTATCTTATTATTTTGCTTATTTCTAAAACAAAATATACTAATAATTTTGCAGCCCAATTCGTGGATTAGAGATACATATCGATCGGTTTTGGGAGTTGAGAGATAGTAGGAATTGAGTCCTACTTTCAGAACCACCATCCCTCAATCTCCTCACTAACTCCTTAACTTGAAAGTTGGTTTCATGACTATTTTGTAGGGGTATAGCTGATCTATAAAAAAGAATGGAGCTGCACGAATTTATTGTGGATTCAAAGCACGAAAATCAGAAAATTAAAGAGAGTCCACCATTTTATACAAGAAAAAAGAGGAAGGTGCCTAGTGTGTTTGGAGGTGTTGGCATCACCTTTTGCAACACCTTCCTTCAGCGTTTTTCTTCTTGTTGATATTTTTGAGAGACAAGTTGTTCCTGGGATAGGTTCAGTTGTTCTCTTACTCTGACGAATTCAAGAGCAATCACATCTATTCGTTTGAAAAAAAATATATCAAACCATCAATCATTATTACACATCATCTCGAAAATTCCAATAGTTACCAACTCACACATTTTCAATTACCAGTCATATTCATCAAATCAGTTTTCATCATTACATTTTCATATCATATTCATTCTTACCTTCAAAATTCATTTTTCTTATTTCAAAACATTTTGTATCACGTTCTTTGGCAAATTTCTCTATCTTTTTTTCCCCCAAACTGAAAGTGTATCCAATCACCAACTTACATATCAAGGTATCAGCTGGGACGTTCTTGATCTTCAAAATAGTTTCCTACAATTCTTATATGCAATATGGTGGAGGTTGTTAAGATGGATTCATACTTATGTCAGAATTAAATCTACGAATTAATATCTTCGTTTTCCGTTTTCTTTATCAATTAATAGTTCCCTGAAGATTGAGGTCAAGCGTGAGGTGAATTCAGAATTCTGACATTGTGGAAATTTATGAAAACAACGTTAGAGGATTAAATTCATGTGGATGGGAATAATAAACACAAGGAGAATGAACAAAGATATATTAGAATGTGAAATCTTCAGGGGGACCAGTAATAAAAGCCTGTGCAATCTGCATGCATACATACATTAATACACATCATGATGATGAAGACATGCATCTGGGTTTTATGAGAATTTACCTCAAGGACAACCCAAGTCAAGCCATGCCATACAAGGACAACCATTGGATCATCATAATGATGTCAAATTGACCTACCCATGACATCATCACTTTCCCTAAGATGTGTGGATTATATTTTTGGCTTCTTTCCTTTTATACTCTCCCACTGAATATATCATCGGATGAGATATTTTATTCCAAAAATGATATTTCATCTTTTATAATTAAACTGTAAGGATGAATGTCAAATGTATAAAAATTATCATATTAATTCGCGAACGTCAATGACAGACACAAAGTATTTGGGAGGCCTATCTGGAATCTGAATCCGGGCTCAATTCGTCTCGGTAATTGGGTTCCGGACTTCAATCCATATCGCATAAATTCGTCAAAATCTCGGTATGAGTTCATATATACGAGTTGAGTATGGAATATTGGCATCTAGCGTTAATTATGAAGCTCGCAGTTCTTCTTGCACGCCCACGTGCGCAGATAGACGATCGTCCACTTTACGGGAGAAGTGGGACATTTCGTAAGAGTTCTTGTAGAATTAGATTTTAATTCTCCATTACAGAATTTATTATGGTAGAACGAATAGGCCATTGTTCGTTCGTGTCGCTTTCGATTCACGAAAATTTGCGAGTTACGCTCTCATTGTCAAAATTATTGGACATTCGGGCGCTAATTGCGTGCAAACAATCAAGCGATAAAGCATAATGCGAATCTAAAACCGTGGATGGTGCTAAACCAGGCTATAATCATAATCGTGCGTGGCCGAGCTCGGTCCGAGACCATGCTACTACCACTAAGGGTAAAGCTATGGATTGAGCAGTGGGTGCAAGTCGAGCGGATAGCCGAGCATGTCGATCTCCTAGGAAGGGTACATCTAATTTGCATGTTCAAATTAATAATCCTTTTGAGGTTCTCGAGGACGAGGATGAACAAATTCCTCGTGAAAAGATTAATTTGGAGCAAGTTCAAACTCGCGGGGAGGGGTCAAGTTATATCGGGGTAATGGTGATTGCATGGGAGATACTAATCATGCGGGGGGAAATAAATATGATCGAAGGATGGTTCTTCATCAATCATTGTAGCAAAATTGATGATAGCTTCGGCCATATGGTTATGGCCGCAAGTTTAGATGATAAAGGTAAAGAGAGCTTGCAACGAGCTATGGATACGATCTCACGCAAAGACGCTATTAATGACTATGAGTTTAACACTGCTACTCCGTCGGAGAGTTTCCAAGCGATGGCAGTAGCCACACGGTGGTCAGATATGGCGGAAGAGGAGGAACAAGAAGACGAGGAACAAGAAGAAGCTTTAAAGGCAAAGATAGGTGACTCATCCACCACTCCGCTTGTCTTTCCCTCATGTGATTCTTCAGAAGCTCTGAAGTCTATAGCAATTGTGGCTTGTGGATCATTGGCCGACATTCCACAGGCTACATTAGATCATCAAGAAGATACTCGAGCATGTGCTAAAAAAACGAATAACTATGTCATTCGAAGATCTTCTAGAAATATACATTCTTCATTTAAATTGCATTTGTAAGTTATTTTTGTTGTTTCTTTTTTTTGAAGTTTAACATTTATTTTTTCATTGCTACCTGATCGGTTTGTCATCAGGACTTTTTCCTTTCTTTTATATATTTCTACTTATTTAAAAAAATAAAGCAAGCGACAACCTAAAAAAATGCACGTGAGAATCATTCTTAGTGTGAAATATGAGATGAAACATAATTTGAAATAAAAATCTCATCCATTTGATTCATGATAGTAAATTATACTCTGCTTCAAGTCATGATAATACTTGTTATAGTAAGTGTACAGTCGTTTTTCAATAATTTTAAATAATATGGTTATATATATTTGATTACATCACAATATATACTAATTAATTATCAGTAATATATATGTATATATATATAGGGATTGTTCAAATGAGACCAATCCCTTTAGGTTAGTCCATAAGAACACCTATGGACTCTTGATTTAAAATTTTGGATGGTGTAGATCATTTTAGTTAATTTAGGCATATAAGGGTATAATTGTACTTTTATATTTAATTAGTTATGTTAATTGGATGGTTATTAGCTATATTTAAGGAAACATAATCCTACCTTTTCAGTTACCCGATTTTTAGGGAGGAAAAATCATCAACTTCAAGCATTTTTTTCAAAATTGATAATTCTTTCCGCCATATTTGTGAACAGTCATTTTAGTGTATACTTAGTTCAGTGGACTTGTATACTTAGTCATGTTTTATTGTATATTTAGTTCAGTGGATTTGTATACTTGGTTCAAAGGAATCGTATTCTTAGTTATATAAGTAGTTTAGTAAGTAGTTTAGTGAATTTGTATACTTAGTTACGTGGATTTGTATACTTAGTTCAATGGAATTGTATACTTAGTTATATAAGTAATTCAAAGGTAATTGTATAATTAGTTAAATGTTTACGTATACTTAGTATTATTTTAATGCATAGTTAGTTCAATATAATTGTATACTTAGTTAAATGTTTTTGTATACTTAGTAAAGTTTTAATGTACGGTAGTTTAGTGTAATTGTATACTTAGTTAATTGTTTATGTATACTTAGTAAAGTTTTTTGTATAGTTAGTTTAGTGTAATTGTATATTTTTCATTAATTGTTGCACGATTTTGTTGCCATATTTGAATAATTTGCGGGGTTCGAATAGGAAGGGAGAGAAAGGAAAGGTGAATCGCTTGATTATGGGGACGTGATCAATACAAAATCACGTCCCTAATTTTTAGAAAGTGGTTACTATATTTAATTTCCTGGATTCCTATTTTACCCCTTCATTTGTATACTTACTTATGAAATGTTGTATATATTGTAATATATCTTGACCATTGATTTACTATTTAGATGGTGTAGTTTTGGTCCTATGGACTAACATAGGAGGGTGGTCTCACAGATCCCCTCCCTATATATATTCTTTTTCATTTCGATCAAAACCCAATTTCTATCATATATAGTTTTGAGAAATCAATTTTGTTTTATAAGACATTGTTGACATTTGTTTTTTTTTTTTTGAAGAAGTAATATATATTGTTTGAGTTTAAGAAATTCAAAAGTTTGCGATTCGTGTCAAATTATTCAAAAGTTTTCATTGATTTATTCAATCAATTTTTTTTTGGAAACAATTTCATTTAACTATCTTTGGAAATCGTCCAACGACGATTGAACAAGGATGATGGGATACAATTCCACAAGAACTTCGGAATGATTCATATGTTTAGCATAAAAAGCAAGATCATGTCTTTGTAGCATTTAAAGAGCGCCTAATCCAGAAAATACCCGCGATTGAACTAGATTGTTTGAGGTCGGCGACCTTCTCGAAAACGCGAGACAGTGGGAAGGGCGAATGGCGTCGCCATGGATTGTGAGGATGATTGCAGCCGCATCACCGTGTAGTGAGGCGTTAGGGACTTTCAAGTTTTGTGCGACGAGAAGTGCTTCCAAAAGTGCGAGAAATTCAACTTCTTTCGGGTCTAAAACACCTAGAAATTTTTTGGAGAGGCCAAACTTTAAGGTCCCGTGTTTGTCAAAGAGCGCCACACCAATACCAAAGACATCGATGGGTTCGAGAAATGGCACCATCAAAGAAGATTTTCGGTCCATTGGCGCTGGAGCCTAGGATGGGGTGAGAGGATAATTGTATAAGTGGGCGTTAAAGTCTTTGAGGAGACAACATCTTTGTAAGAGAGCGAGGAGCGCGGTGCAGGGCGACATTCTCAAATTTACACTTGTTTTTATGAAACCATAGTAGTGAGCAGAGGATGGTAATGAGTTCAATAGGGATATCCCCATTGAAACATATAAGTTCGTGCATTCATAGTTTCCCGCAGGGTTGCTTGAATTGATTAATAACTTCCAAGAGGCCAAAGACACCGCCAAGTTTCAATGGCAAATGGGCAAGAGAACAAAACATGCTCGGAGAAATCTTCATTCGACTCGCAAATGGGGAAAATCTCGGCGCTACGAGATGCCATGTCGAGCAAGGTTCTCTCTTGTTGCAATTGAAGTTGTGCAAATGCGCCAAATGAAGAGTTTAATGCGGAGTTGGATATTGAGTTTCCACAAGCGCTTCCAAAGTTGATTTGGCCCTGCTAGAGCTAGCATTTGGAGAAATATTGAGAGGGGATGAGTCCGAGTCGAGGTAAGAGTGGTATGTGGAGCGGACCGTATGTTTACCATTTTTCGTGAAATGCCACGTCCAAAGGTCTTATAATGGCGTAGGTGGCACAAAAATAGATAAGATCACCGGTTCATCCGGGATTGAAGATGGCATGGATGAGTTCCATGTCCCATTGTCCGAGGATTGGTCGATGAGGGCGGAGACAATGGTTGTACATGGAAGAGTGTGCGGGGTGTTGCGGGTGCGAAAGTTAGGAAGGCGGGGTAGCCATTGGTCAAGCCAAATTTTAGTCGCATGCCTAGATCGGATAAGTCGGCGGGCGCCGTGGGTAATTAAGGTTCTCTCTCAAGAATGCTCCTCCATGACCATGACGGATGGGTTCCAATTTTCGCATGCAAAAATCGATGTTTAGGAAATATTTAGCTTTGAACACTCGGGCATGTAGAGTCGTGGGTTGGGTGAGGATTCTCCAGGCTTGTTTGCTAAGCATGGCCATGTTGAATGCCCGAAAATTCCGAAATCCTAAGCCACCTCGATCCTTGCCGTCTGAGTTTATCCCGGCCATCCAATACATTTTTTGTTGTCGAAGTGTCGCCCCACTAGTATGATGCCGTAATTTTTGGATATCATCAAGGATATTATCGGGCACCTTGAAGCAAGACATGGCGAACATAAGGATAGCTTGGGCGTGACTTAATAAGAATTTCTTTGCCCTATGATAAATGCCTTTCTTTCCGTCCTTGCGTTTGACCCAAACTTTGTCTTTGGTGCTTGCGAAGACTTCTTCTTGCTCTTGCCCACCACGGAGGGGAGGCCTAAGTATTTACCATGATTGGGGACTTGAGAGATGCCCAAAATGTGCGAATGTCGGAGACGGATTCAGCGGTATTCGGGCTGAAATAAATGCCCGATTTTGTGAGATTAGTTTGTTGCCCCGAGATTTTTCATTAAGTCGGATGGCGTACTTTAGATCTTGCGCTTGGATAGAGTTGCATGCCCGAATAGTAGTATGTCATCTGCGAAGAAAAGATCACGAGATGCGTGGCCCTCGTTTGCATATAGAAATGCTATGAATAATGCCACTAATTTGAAGATCCCGCAAGAGACATGAGAAAACTTCCGAGCAAAAATAAATAAGTAGGGGATAGAGGTCCCACGACGGATGCCCCTACGAAGAGTTAGATTACCAAATTCTTTGTCGTTAAGAATAAACGAGAATGAGGCGCAGAGATGCAAATATGAACCAGTTTAAAAATATGATCACAAAAACCAAGGGACTTCATAACAAGAAAGAAATGACCACTCGACCCTATTGAAAGCTTTGCTCATGTCTAGTTTGATGGACATAAGCCCAAGCTTGCCCCTAATTCTAGTTTTCATGAAATGATGCATTTCGTAGGCCACTAGAATGTTATCGATGATTAGCCCCGGAATGAAAGCCAATTGGGATTGTTAGGAAATTTATTATTAGATTTTGATGATACCATGTAAAACTTAGAATAGGAAGTTGGCACCCCATTTTCCTTGTATTTCTATTTGTAATAGATAGGACTGCATGAGTTGAGTGAAGTCAGTTATGTTGAAGAATACAAGAGTCAATCAAGATCAAGTGAAGACCAGTGTGTGTCAACGAGTGTAGGCGATGCGTGTAAAATATACATGCATTTGAGGGCTTAAAATAATATGT
Source organism: Rehmannia glutinosa (assembly GCA_016081115.2). NCBI lineage: Eukaryota > Viridiplantae > Streptophyta > Magnoliopsida > Lamiales > Orobanchaceae > Rehmannia > Rehmannia glutinosa. The sequence goes on along the minus strand of JABTTQ020001502.1, from coordinate 35,943 downwards.
ATTTGATGTATTTGCACGCATATTTAGTGTGTTTTTACTTGGTTTCCTTTGTTGGGCGTGATACTGCGTATTCTTGTAACTTCTTACAGGAAATGGAGCTAAATTGGATAAAAATAGATATCACGTTCCAAAGTATAGGTCAAGAGCTAAGGTGCGAGCAAATATGTGAGCCGAAATGGCTACACGGCCAGGCCATGTGGGACTACGCCACGCATTTTTCGAGTTCTTTTCCCATTCCAACCCTACAACCGACCTCTCCAAGCATCTATAAAAGGGACCCAAGGCTTGCACGAAATTTCATCATCCAAAAATCACTTCATATAGAGAAAACACATCAAATTACATAGGAACGAAAGAATCGAAGATCTTCGAGAGAAAAAGGCTAGGTCGCGAAGAACACCACAAGCCCTTTTCGCATCTACGGGAGCACAAGAGCTTGAAGGCTTAGGAGGGGAATCCATCCCGACAAGAAGGGGTTTTCTTTCTATGTCTAGATCTCTTGTCCGTGCTTAAATGATATCATAATGTTGATTTGAATTTGTCTATGAATTTGTTATCAATGTTTGGCTAATCTTTCGGATCTTAGGAGTATAATCAAAACTGTGGATTCTTGTTAAATCTTGATTAATTGCTTTCTTAATTGATTCATGTGCTCTATTTTATGAATTAGTGCTTATTTATAATTTTCGATTATTTGGCCAATTGTTAGTCGAGATCGGTGAGTTCTAACGAGACGAAAATCGAATTGACATAAACATGATAATGTATCGGAGACTACTTACATTTGTGGGGAGTATTTCAATTCAAAGATCTTTTGGGAGTTAATAATAGTTGTGATGGATCGGAGACCTCAATTATTATTAATCTATCGCTTATGCACCACCCTAGGGAGGGAATAAACTAGTTTGGGAATTGAACCTCTGAAAAAAGCACGAATTGATTATGGAAACTTTAGTTGGATTTAATATTGAGGAAACATGTTAAGATTATGTGCTCAAGGTTGCTCGTGTAGTTGTTGAAAATACTTGTGGAGTTCACAAATTTATTTGTTTTTGCTTTTATTTTCGATTTTTATTATAAATTGGATATTCGATCGCTTCAATAAAATTGTAATGCGATGTTAGTATAACTAAGTGTTTCACATATGAATCCCTCGGTGAAGAATACGACCTTGCTTTCCATTAACCTATAAACTACAATATACACTTGCGATTGTATGCTCATGCGATCAAGATGGAAGACAGACTCGGCCCAGAAGGAGATCCAAACATGGACAAGCTCGAGTAAAGGATGAAGAAGTGACAATCAAGTCGATTAAGAGCCAAGTCTACCACTTGAACGATAGTTGAGTCATTCTAAAAGATTGGAGTTGACTTAAGTCAAAAGAGGTAAAGGCGTAAGCGTTGTCGAAGTCAAGTCGATCGATATTAATCCATTGCACGAAGTCGAGATATTACTTAAAATAGTAATCGTCCATTCTCGCCATGTCTTAAAGTGCTCGTCCCAAAAGCGTGCAAAAGGAATAAACCAATGGGAAGCACTGAGCTTGTGTCGTCTGAAAAGTCGCGAGACATCATTTAATACGAGGAAATGTCACCATCACAAGGCACAAGTCAAGAAAACACAAGCCAACGAACAATAAGTGTCATTTAAAAATAGCCTATCTCTTCAACGGGAAAATTTTCAAATGAGCAATATAAAAGACTGAGGAAGCAAATGAGAATATGTAACTGTTCTTACAAGCAATTCAAGCAATCAAAACCTGCAAACATTTTCTCAAGCTTTCTAAGATATTCCTCAAGCCCAAATTCGAAGGAACTCGATCCAACACACTCAGTGAAGGAAAGAATACTTCATCCAGTTGAAGAGAAAATAATTTTAAGAACTTAAGGGGTCTACTCTCCAAGGTTGAAGGAGTTGTAGTAAGATTCAAGGTCAAACCAGAAGATTTGAGCTCGTTGAAAAGATGTATGATCAATTTCAAGGGTTCGAAGGGAGCTCAAGTAGCAAAGGCAACTAGTTGTCTTGTAAAGAAGTGGTCCCAAGAGAAGCCACCGTGTGATCAAGGCTGTCTCGGTTTTAGAACTACTTTGTAACCCGATCATTACTTAGTGGATTCCTCCGGAGAGTTGGAGAAGAGTGGATTAGAGGAATTTCCCCATCCTCGAACCACTATAAAATTTGCTTGTGTCATTTACTTACATCACTTTATTTTCCTGCTTATTTTATATTTGTTGTTTAAGTTTACATTGCCAACCCAGGTGATAATAACATTGCTAAGAACAAGTGTTAAAAACAAGTTTAAATATATCAAGGGTGTTAAGTCTTCCGCTGAACAAGAACTAAATATACTAAAAAGTTAAGTGTTAGCTGACCCAACCGAGTTATACTATCAATAGCTCGGTCCCAGTCTGCATTGAGTGGGTAACTTTGAAGTAAGCTAACCTAGCTTTGTCCCCCAAGGATTTAGGCGATTTGAGTCAACTCTGTTAAAATATTTTAAAAGGACTAAATTCGATAAGTTGCTAAGGTTTATTCAATCTCCCCTTCTAAATCTTACAACACACCCCTTGGGACCTACGAGGATTCATATATAATGTTGGGAAGAAGATATCGAATCTATTCGTAATACATTTGGTGGCTAATTTGTAGACGACATTGCAAATACTAATGGGGCGGAATTATGTGATGGTGTTTGCTTTTTTTTGTTTTGGGGATAAGCCAATATGGGTAAAGTTAGAATAAGGAACATGATGATTATTATTCAAGAAATTCAAAACGAGAAGGGGCAACATCCTTACCAACGATATGCCAAAATTTTGGAAGAAGAGGCTCATACCATTGGGTCCCGGGGATTTGAAGGGTGCATTTCTTTGAGCGCTCTAACAATCTCGTCCTCTCTAAAGGGTTGTTCAAGTCGATTATTCATGGCTTGTGTCATGCGGGCGTATCCTTTTTAGAGTACGATCCATATTCGGAAGGAAAAGATTGGAAGAGGGGAATATGTCGGCGAAATAATCCCGATGATTTTTTCAATGGCGGCGTCATCGGATTGGAGTTGTCCATGAGGGTCACGAAGATGTGGGATATGATTCACGCTCGTCTTTGGAAGTGAATCGTGGAAGAAGTGAGTGTTACGATCTCCTTCCTTATACCAATGTTGCTTAGCACGTTGCTTCCATTTTAGGTGATCTTGTTCCGAAGAAGATTGTAGTGCGTGGTCGGCTTCGTGGATGTTGGACATTATTTCTTCCGTGATAATGCCCTGTTGCGGTTTTCAATGTTCTTTTACACTTGACAAGTTTTTTTTTAGGAATGTTTCCTATGGATGATTTGCTCCAAGCTAAGAGGCTAATAGAGAAATTATGGATCATTCCTTCCGGTTATGAAGATCGAAATTCCGATTAGCGGTGATAATTTTCTCGCACTGGCGATTTAATCCAGCCCGAGCTTCAAAACGAAAAAGGGTTTTTAACGCGGGAGGGCGGCATAAATTAGGTGTTTTGGAGCTGGATAAAGAGGGTTTGATGATCGAAGGAGAAGGTTGTGAGCTTTTCAACTTTGATGTTCGGGAATAAGAGATCGATGGCGTCATTGCCAAGATAACGGTCCAGTAGGGCTCTCTGGGTGCGTGGGTGAGTGATGAGTCGTTGCCACGTGAAGCGAGGCCCTCTATAACCCAAGTTGAAAAGGTTGCAAAATGTAAGGGCATCTTGAAAATTTTGAATGCGCCATTCGGCATGGAGATGCGTCAAATAAACTCGGTTGTGATAAAACTTCATTAAAATCCTCCATACAAAGCCATGGGATGTTGTTACGGGTTTTGAGATCTCTTAAATGGTGCCAAAATTTGCGGCGAAGGGAAACGTCCGGTTTGCTATACACACCAAAATGTAAAAGTTGGAATTTGATGTGTGTAAAATATACGTGTATTTTGGGACTTAAAATGATATATATATTTAATGCATTTGCATGCATATTTAGTATGTTTTTACTTGGTTTCCTTAAAAGGGAATGATCTGCGTATTCTTGTAATGTTTCTGAAACGGAGCTTAAAACGAAGAAATATCAGTTGGAATGCGCGGCTAAGATTGATGAATGCGAAGAGAAGATCAAAACAACGAAGAAAATGGCAAAAACACTTCACACGGTTAGGCAGGTGTGGTGTCACACGGCCGTGTGAAAATGCCGGTGTGAAACCACACAACCGTGTGAATTTGGGCAATAGGGGACGGAAGCAAGGCCACACGGCCGGACCATGTGATCCCACACGCATGTGGGAATGGTATCACACCGCACGGCCGAGGCCATGTGAACTCACACCACCGTGTGAAGAAGAGGCGAGAACAAACCACACGGCCATGTGGGACTCTGTCACACGACGCATTTTTCGAGTTCTCTTCCCGTTCCAACTCTACAAGTGATCTCTCCAAGCATCTATAAAATGGACCCAAGGCTTGCACGAAAATATATCACTTCATACGGAGAAAACACATCAAATAACACAGAACACAAGAATCGAGGATCTTCCTGAGATAAGAAGGCTAGGTCGCGAAGAACACCACAAGGCTTTCGCATCTACGGAGCACAAGAGCTTTGAAGGTTTGGAGGAGAATCTATCCTGACAAGAAGGGTTTTTTTCTATGTCTAAGATCTCTTGTCGTGCTTAAATGATGTCATAATGTTGATTCAAATTTGTCTACATGAGTTTGTAATCAATGTTTGGCATATCTTTCAATCTTAGGGACATAATCGAATACTGTGGATTTATGTTAAATATGATTATTTGTTTTCTTAATTAATTCATGCTTTCTATTTTATGAATTGGAGTGCTTATTTATAATTACTTTTTATATGGCCAATAATTTGCATATCATATTTATTAGTGCAAAATTTCGGACGATGAGTTTTAACAAAGACGGAAATCGAATTGGACATAAATGGATGTAACGAGTCGGAGACCTACAAATTGTTTGTAGGGAGTCATTCAATTCACAAATCGTTTGGGAGTTAGTAATAATTGTAATGAGTCGGAGACCTACAATTGTTATTAATCAACTGTTTATTCACCGCCCGAAAAGGGGGAGTAGACTAACTTAGGAATTGAACCCATAGAATTGCATGAATTGGTTTTTAAAACTTTATTCGCATTTAATATTGAAGACTTGCGGCGAATGGGATCGCGGAGTTCTTAAATTGTTCGGGGTTCCCAAGCCCCGACAATTCCAACTTATGATATTCATTGTGGTAGCCAACCTCCATCGTTGAAGTGTTGAGGATTGATGGGTCGAAAGTATAAGTGTGCGGAGTGTCAATCGATGAAGAGTATTGTGTTTGAATTTTTTTGCCAATAATTTCCACGTCAATATGTTCCAGGGTAGTTTGCTAGATTAGAAGTGATAAGTTTGCGTTTGGCGCCTGAGAAGGAAAAAGGGTGATGAGTTTGAGGAGAAGTCTGTCATGTTTCTGATTTTTTGAAATTTGCGGGCTATTTAGGGCGGGGTATCAATTGCATAGGGATGGGTATGAGAAAAATGCTAGAGATATTAGTGGTGGGGGATAGGATGTTGTTATTGTTGCAAAGAGGGGTTTGGATGTTTGGATTTGGTGAAGTGTAGGTGGCGGGTTGAGGAGGAGGTGTACGGGAGACTTGTGGTGGAGGGGAATGAGGGAGAGATGGAGACGAGGAGGTGCGTATGTCGATTGGGTTCTGACTGAGGATGGTGTTATGTGTGTTTGGTATGATGGTAGAATATGTGGGATGTTTGGGGTTAGCTGGGAGAAGGATGGATGTTGGCATGGTGTTTTAGTTGTTGGAATTGGACCGGGGAGAGTGGGGTTTGGGGGGTGTGGAAACAAGTTGTTTGGGAGCGACAAGTTTGCTTGGGGATGTTTGAACGAAGGGTGTATTAGTGGGGTGGATATTAGAAGCATTGTTGGGTATTGATGTGGGACTTGAGTTAGAGGTATAAAGATTTGAGGGTGCTAGGGGAGGCGTGGTCGGTAGATCTAAGAGGCTTGCGATTAGTAGTAAACGGATTGGTGGTGGGTGATGCGGAGCCAAACTCCAAATTCAAAGTCGTCTTTTTCTTTGTGGTGAGTGGAGTATATGAAGGTCACAATATTTGACTATGTGGCGATGCAGCCACAGAAGAAGCGAAGTCGAGGAGCCTTTCATATTTGAGGGTATCATTAAAGTTTGGCTTTTGAAGTCAATTTGAACAATCCGGCGAAGGGGTTTGGAGATGTCAATTTCATAGTGGATGCGAAGAAACTTTCTAAAATATGAGCCCATGGTATCGTTGTCGGCGTCCAAGAAGGATCCAATGGAGTAGCTAACTAGGAGAGCGAAGTCCTTGTTCATTAAGCCGGGAGAGGTCATGTAGTTGGATCCAAAAAGGGACTTGTGGAATCCATATCCGGATATAGCCAGGATCATGCGTATTCTTCTATGACCATGAGATACTAGTTTAGAGGCTAAGGAGAGCCAAGTGGGCTTTCTTCATGTCAATTTTAACCCCAAAGTAGAATAGGACCACGTTGTCTTGAAGAAATTTGTAGTTGAATGATCCTCTGGGAGACCATAATTTGCGAAAAAGGTTTGACATTTGTTCCAGGTTGATGGTTCTTGGGGCCAGGATCTTTCCAATTAAAGATATTGTAAGTCCCAAGGGGTATGGTGTAAGGTTTAGAAGGGTGGGTTGAATAAACTTTACCAAATTTTTGATTTGGCCCTTTTAAATAGTTAAACAGAGTTGACTCAAATCAACTGTTTCTGTTGGGAAATTTATTGTTTAGATTTTGATAAATGCCATGTAAAACTTAGACTAGAAAGTTGGCACCCCATTTTCTTTGTAATTTGCATTGTAATAGATAGGGTTATGAGTGAGTCAAGTCGGCTATGCTGGATATGCAAGAAGTCAACCGGAGGCTAAAATGAAGACTCACCGTGAAACAAAGGAGTATGGCAAGGAGGAGAAGTCAAGAACTCGATCAAGGAGTATCACCGTTACAATCGTGAGAAGTGTCGGTCAAGTCAACTCAAGACAAACCCAAGTCAAGTTGAAGTGACAGATGAGTCTTCCATTGATTGGGAGTGACTCAAGTCACCTGGGAAGTTAAGGAATTGCGGTCAAGTCAAGACAATCGAAAGAGTCATTTGCCTACGAAGTCAAGAAAGTTACTTAAATAAGTAATACTTCCATGTCAGTAATATTCTAAAGTTCTCGATCCCAGAAGCGTCAAAAGAAATAAACCAATGGGAAGCACTCGCACTGTGTGTCACGCTCTAAAAAGTTGAAGGTTCATTTAATACGAGGTAATGTCAATTTCAAGGATCGCAACAAGACAAGCCAACGACCACTAGTATCTTTTGAAAATCAGCCTATCTCTTCAACGGCGATTTTTGAAAGAGCACTATAAAAAGCGAGAGGAATCACTTTGAGAGAAGGTTACCCGAACCACGAACATTCAAGTTATTATTCGAGTTGTAACCTACAAAAATATTCTCAAGTTACTCAAGCAAATTCTCAAGCCTAAACTTGAAGGAAATCGATCCAACACCAAGCTTTGAAGGAAAGACAACCTCATCTTGTTGAAGAGGAAACTTTTGAAGAATCAAAAGGGTCCGCATACCAAGGAGGATTATAGAAAGGTTCAAGTCGAACCAGTCTCAAGCTATTGGAGGGCTTTTTGATCAAATCCAAGAAGCTTGAGCAAGTGAGCTTTAGTAGCAAGGCAAACAGCCTGCCCTGTGAAGAAGGCTCGAGTCGTCACGAGAAGCGGTTTGTGTGACCAAGGCATCTCCAGAGGCCCGAGTCCCAAAGGATCAAGTCGGTTGTGTGATCAAGACTTGTAGATCTCGAACCGATAACCACTTTGTACTCGATCAATACTTAGTGGATTCCTCCGGAGTTGGAGAAGAGAGGATTAGAAGAATTACCCCATCTTCGAACCTCTATAAAAATTTTTGTGTCATTTACATTTCAAAGATTTACTTATCGCATATCATTTAATATCTGCTGATAATTTTCTATCCAATTGATATTTAATAAAGTGCTAAAACCAAGTGTTAAAACAAACTTAAACCAAATTCAAGGGTGTTAAGTCTTCCGCTGAAAATCTTATCACAACCAAGTTAAGTATAAGACTAAGCAGCTGAGTTATTCTATCAACAGCTCAGTCGAGTCTGTTGAGTGGCTAACTCTGCTGGTTAACTAACTTAGCTGTCCATCAAGGACTTAGCTGTGAAATTAACTCTGAATAATTTTAAAAGGACAAAATCGAAAAGTTGGTAAGGTTTATTCAACCCCCCCTTCTAAACCTTACACTCACACCCCTTGGGACCTACAAGTGGTATCAGAGCGGTTGGTTCATTGAACCTTCCGCACTGGTTACTGAACTAGATCTCCAATCCTTCAAAGAAGTTTTTAACACTTGTTCTTTCAAAAGCCACTTTTAAAAACAAGAAAGTTATTAACATTGAAGCAAATTTGACATGCATTCCTATGTTTACCATTGAAGAATTTGATGACTGAAAATATGTATGCAGAGCTCATCTATCGACTTTACATGATGAAATATGGATAGTGATAGAGGATGGGCCATTGCAAATAATAAAGGTGAACACAACTGCAAGGAGAGCTGCTGCCGGTGAAGGAGAGAGTATGCTCATCCTAGACCATCTATGGTTGAAAAGCTAAGAGCCGAGTGGACAAATGATGATAGAAAAAGATACAACCTTGACAATGTGGCCAAGGATATACTTTACAAGACTTTGGACAAAGCCATGTTCAACAAAGTCAAATCTTGCAAAATGTGACAAAGAAATGGGATAAATTGACCCTAATTTGTGAAGGATCTGAGCAAATCAAGGAAAACAAATTATCTGTTGTTGTTCAAAAATTTGAAAACTTTATAATGCTTGCGGTGAAACAATGGACCAACTAATGCTAGATTCATTTAAAATTACAAATGAGCTCTCAAAGACTTGGGAAAGAATACACACGAAGAAGAGATGTGTATGAAGATATTAAGGAGCCTCCCAATGAGTGGGAAATGAAGACCATGGCACTAAGACACTGATGGACCTATCAAAAACATCCAATCATGAACTATTCTCGGATCTCAAAGCCTATGAGTTTGAGCCGAGAAGAAATGATCAGAGGAGATAGTCGTACCCAAAACAACCGCACTCGTAGTCAAGGAAGGAAGAGAGCCGAGACCAAAGAAGTCCTTGACCAGGAGGAAATTGCCCGATGGTTAAAAAGATTCAACAAGTTCTTCAACAAGAACTACAAAAGGAACAAAGGTGAATCCTCCGAAAGACATTCACTCCCTCCAAGTCAAGGGAAGATAGGCCACCAAAGAGAGTCAGGTATCAAAAGGTCGAATATCAAAGAGCCGACAACCCAAGAAATGAGAGAGCCGATCAAAAAGTTGAAAACTTGTGTTGGAATTGCATAAACAACCAGGACACTTTACCATTGATCGTCCATATCCTCGTAGTGAATAAATACAGGAATGAAGAAGAAAGAAAAGTCTTGAGAGAAAGAAGGCAAGAAAAGAAAAGTGCAATGTTGGCTGCCGAGATGGCGACACAAATAAGACAAAAGAAGCGGCGGACTCGAGAGAGTAGTGAAGTCGACTACTTAAGTGACTCGAAGAAGAAGCCTTAATCTGTCTAATGGCTAAAGAACAAGATCAACTCCGACCAAGAACATGAGGTACACTCTAACTCATCTCATTCAGATTCTAGTAATAGTGATTGTGACACACACACTTCATCACCCACTGATCTTTATGATTCATTAGGCAAAATGATGAAAGATTTTGAGCACATTAAATCCTCACACTCACTATTAAATGAGGAAAACAACCAGCTCAAAAGCCAAAACTCACAGCTGACTAAGGAGCTGAGTACTCTAAGTCACATAGCTAATGAGAACAAAGAGCTGAAGGCTGAAAATGCTAAACTAATAGCAGAGATAGCTGCTATAGAAAAGAGAGAAAATGATCTCAAAAATGTGATTGCTTCATTCACAAAGGCATCTAAATCATTGGATGACCTTATCATGAGCCAAAAAGAATGTGGAGACAAGACAGGCATAGGATTCAATTCCTTTATGCATAGTCAAACTCCTAAGTGATCTTGGAAAAAGGATCTTCAAGTAATGAAGCATCTCAAAAATCCAAGACACCAAATGTTGCACACACAGTCATTCCAAAGCACAATCACAAACAAACGGCCTAGGATATAAAAGGAAAAGGAAAACAGCCAGTTGAGTATCTTTGAGAGGATAGGCGAGAAGAAATCCAAAGCAGTTCCTCAAAGAAACTCCAAATAGGAAGTACTGTGAAGATGAAACAGAGCTACCAAAATCCCAAGTTCTATCAAAGGAACAAATATGATGGGAATGGTAGAAACTACCCAAGTCAAGTGATTGGAATAATGTGAAATATCGGCCAAGACCTATGGAATACATGCCAAAATGGCAAAGGCCTAGAACTCAAAGAAAGGTCATTCCAAAGGCAAAAGAGTTATTATCGGCACACATATGCACCCAAGCACTACACTCGAGAGATATCACAATTACCCAAAGAAGGCAATTGCTAAGACACACACACAATCATACAGACAAAAGAGACAGTTGTATGAACCTAAAGCCCCAAGCAATTTGTCAAAGTTAATTATGATTATGGCACTCGATAGATGGCAACCCCCAGAGTCAAATCATTTAGCTATAGGTTGGTTGGATCATCTTACAATTCTAACCCCTCAGGACCCAGACAAGTATGGGTACCTAAAACCTAATTTCTTGATTACGGGTTCAAGGAATGTGAGTGCCAAGGAACCTGGTACATGGATAGTGGTTGTTCCGGACATATGACAGAAACAAGAAAAATATGTCAAAATTCAAGGAGATTAGAGGCGCAAAAGTCATATTTGGAGGAAATGAAGCTCGGGGAAATAAGAGGCACCGGATCCATCAAGAAAATGGATTAGAAATCACGGATGTTGCATATGTTGAAGGCCTCAATTTCAACTTACTAAGCATCGACCAACTCGTGACAAGGGCTATAATGTTGGATTCAATATGGGAGTGTGCCAAATCAAAGACATCAATCAAATGAAGTAGTCTTTGCAAGGATCCGAAAAAGAACATGTATGTGGTAGATCGGTCGATCGCCACACCAGGCACTTGTTTATTAGCAAAGAGTACAACCAAATCAAGTTGGGTATGGGCACAAGAAGCTGAGTCACCTAAATTTCAAGACAATTAACAAGCTTGCAAGTAGTAATCTTGTAGAAGGACTCCCCGGACTCGATATACAAGAAGGAAAGTGTTTGTGATGCATGCCGGATGGGAAAGCGATTAAATCATCATTTAAAGAGAAGTCAAGTCCATCTTCAACAAAGATATCGCATCTGTTACACATGGATCTATTTGGTCCAGTTGAGCCATCCAAAGATAAGTGAGAAGAAATACACTCTAGTAGTGGTGGATGATTATTCAAGATATACATGGACAATTTTCGTGTGTAAAAAGAAAGAAACTTTGCGAAGTTACCACGGTGATGAAAAGAGTTCAAAATGAGAAGAGTCAAACCATTATAAAGATAAGATCGATAGAGGAACCGAGTTAGTCAATGGAATAATAACTCAAGATCGTGTTGAAAATGGTATTGCTCATGAACTATCTCGCAGCAAGGACTCCACGTTGAGAATGAAGTTGCGAGAAGAAGGAACAGAACTCTCGAGGAAGTTGCAAGGACCATGTTAGGCCAAGCGGGGTTGCCTAAAAGATTTTGGGCTCAAGCCATAAACACCGCATGTTATACTCAAAATAGATGCATGATAAATAGACAAATGACAAAGACTCCCTATGAGATTTGGACAGGAGGAAGCCAAATGTTGCATACTTTAAAATATTTGGATGTAAATGCTTCATCCACAACAATGGGAAGGATAATCTAAAGGCTTTTGATGCTAAAGCGATGAAGGTATCTTCTTGGGATACTCGGTTGAAAGCAAAGCCTATAGAGTCTTTGAACAAAAGGACTATTGTCACGAAAGAGTCTATCCATGTGGTTTTTTATGAACCTAATGTAAATGGATAAGACATTGAAGAGTTAGGCGATAAGTTTGAATCACCCAACTATACGAAAGAGTCCCTATGTTGAAGTCGAAATGGAGTAATTAATCAAGTGAAGATGAGATAGTTGAATCTCAAAGACAGTGGAAAATCTGCAAATAAGTGATGATGAGAGAGTGCTCAAGATAACACAATTGCAAGACGATGAACCCGGCTAACCTACTCCAACCTGATGTGAGATTGCTAAGAGACCATCCACCGTGAGCTAGTCATTGGAGATGTAAGAGAGACGGTGTAAGAACCAGATCGAGCTCAACAAGAAGCAATGTTCACTTGTTTTATTTCCCAAATAGAGCCAAAAGATGTGTCCCAAGCATTGGATGATGCACATTGGATTCAAGGCCATGCAAGAAGAGTTGAATCGAGTTTGAAAGAAACAAAGTATGGGAATTGGTTCAAAGACCAACTCATCAAAATGTTATTGGCACAAAATGGGTTTTGAAACAAGATAAATGAAGAAGGTTACGTGGTAAGAAACAAAGCAAGATTGGTAGCCAAAGGGTATTGCCAAGAGGAAGGAATAGATTTTGATGAAACATTTGCTCATGTTGCTTGATTAGAAGCAATAAGGATGTTTCTTGCCTATGCTTTGCACACAAGAACTTCATTGTATATCAAATGGATGTAAAAAAGTGCATTCTTGAATGGATTATTGGAAGAAGAAGTCTATGTTGAACAACCTCCAGGATTTGAGCGGAAGACTCTTGAGATAAAGTGTACAAGCTCAAGAAAGCTCTATATGGATTGAAACAAGGACCTAGAGCATGGTATGATACATTATCTCAATTTCGATGGATAATGGATTCACCAAAGGCAAAGTGGATAGAACACTCTTCGAATTCAAGATGGAGAGAGTATCTTTTTGCTTGTTCAAATATATGTGGATGACATTATATTTGGATCTACAAACAAAGAGTCAGTGTGATAAATTCTCAAACCTCATGCAAGGGAAATTTGAAATGAGCATGATGGGAGAGGCGACATTTTTTCTAGGACTTTAAGTTAAACAAATGAAGGATGGAACCTTCATAAGTCAAACAAAGTATACCAGAGATTTAATGAAGACATTTGGTATGGAAGAGAAGTCTTCAGAAAATACCAATGAATACATCGACCAAGATGGATATGGATGTAGATGGCAAGCCTGTGGATCAAACAAGATACGAGCACTAAGATATTTGAAAGGATGCCAGGAAGTCGGCTTATGGTATCCAAAGGAATGAGGATTCAAGCTTATTGGTTAATCGACTCACTATGCTTGATGTAGAGTTGACAGAAAAGTACTTGAGGTACATGTCAAATGCTTGATTGCTTACATTTTTGCATGTATGTTTTAAGTTTTGGCATCATCAAAAAGGGGGAAATTGTTGGGAAATTTATTGTTTAGATTTTGATGAATGCCATGTAAAACTTAGACTAGAAAGTTGGCACCCCATTTTCTTTGTAATTTGCATTGTAATAGATAGGGTTGTACGAGCTGAGTCAAGTCAGCTATGCCTGGATATGCAAGAAGTCAACTGGAGGCTAAAATGAAGACTCCGCTGTGAAGCAGCTGAGTATGGCAAGGAGGAGAAGTCAAGAACTCGATTGAAGGAGTATCACCGTTACAAACAGTGAGAAGTGTCGACCAAGTCAACTCAAGACAACCAAGTCAAGTTGGAGTGACGGATGAGTCTTCCATTTATTGGGAGCCGACTCAAGTCACCTGGGAAAGTTAAGGAACTGCATGATCAAGTCAAGACAATCGAAAAGAGTCCGTTGCACGTAAGTCAAGAAAGTTACTTAAATAAGTAATACTTCCATGTCTTTGTAATATTCTAAAGTGCTCGATCTCGGAAGCGTGCAAAAGGAGTAAACCAATGGGAAGCACGCACTGTGTCCAGCTCAAAAAAGTCAAGGTTCATTTAATACGAGGTAATGTCAATTTCAAGGATCGCAACAAGACAAGCCAACGACCACTAGTGTCTTTTGAAAATCACCTATCTCTTCAACGGGCGGATTTTTGAAAGAGCACTATAAAAGGCAGATGAATCACTTTGAGAGAAGGTTACGAACCACGAACATTCAAGTTATTATTCGAGTTGTAACCTACAAAAATATTCTCAAGTTACTCAAGCAAATCCTCAATCTTAAACTTGAAGGAAATCGATCCAACACCAAGTCATGAAGGAAAGGCAACATCATACTTGTTGAGGAGGAAACTTTTGAAGAATCAAAAGGGGTCTCGCATTCCAAGGAGGATTGTAGAAAGGTTCAAGGTCGAACTAGGTCTCAAGCTATTGGAGGGCTTCGTGATCAAATCCAAGAAGCTTGAGCAAGTGAGTCAGAGTACCAAGGCGGTACGCCCTGTGAAGAAGTTGAGTCGTGCATTTAAGCCACCGGTGACCAAGGCATCTCCGCATCGAGTCCCAAAGGATCAAGTCACCGGTGTGTGATCAAGACTTGTATCTGGATCGATAACCATTTGTACTCCGATCAATATTTAGTGGATTCCTCCAGGAGTTGGAGAAGAGAGGATTAGAAGAATTACCCCATCTTGAATTTCTATAAAATTTATTGTGTCATTTACATTTCAAAGATTTACTTATCGCATATCATTTAATATCTGCGATAATTTGCTATCCAATTGATATTTAATAAAGTGCCAAAACCAAGTGTTAAAACAAACTTAAACCAAATTCAAGGGTGTTAAGTCTTCCGCTAAAATCTTATCACAACCAAGTTAAGTATAAGACTAAGCGGTGAGTTATTCTATCAACAAATCAGTCAGTTGAGTGGCTAACTCGTTGGTTAACTAACTTAGCCGTCCATCAAGACTTAGTCAGAAATTAACTCTAAATAATTTTAAAAGGACAAAATCGAAAAGTTGGTAAGGTTTATTCAACCCCCTTCTAAACCTTACACTCACCCCTTGGGACCCTACAGTTTCCTTGGTGGACACTAAGTTGGCTATTCAAATTGCTAAGTTACTCAACTCACTGACTCGAGCTGTTGATAGTATAACTCGATTTGCTTAAGCTAAATACTTAACTTGGGCGATTTGGTTTTTAACATTGGAAAACTTAACGACCTTTGATTAGTTTAAAGCTTGTTTTTAACACTTAGTTTTTAGCACTTAGTTATTTATCGAGTTGGATAGCAAATATAAACTAGCAAAGAAATACTAAATAGATATGCGAGAAAGTAAATATTGAAAGTAAATTGATACAAGTATTTTTATAGAGGTTCGAAGATGGGGTAATTCTTCTAGTCCTCTCTTCTCCAACTCCTGGAGGAATCCACTATGTAACAGATCAGTTTACAAAGCGGTTATCAGTCTGGAGACAGCCTTGATCACACAGCTGGTTTCTCTTGCGACTCAGCTTCTTCACGAGGCAGCTGCCTTGCTACTTCAGCTCACTTCTCAAGTTCTTGGATTCGATCACGAAGCCCTCCAACAAACTTGATACTTGGTTCGACCTTGAACCTTTCTACAATCCTTCAACTTGGAATGTAGACCCCTTTTATTTCTTCAAATGTTTCCTCTTCAACTGGTTGAAGTTATCTCTCCTTCACAGCTTGTGTTGGATTGAGTTTCTTCGAGTTTTAATTGCTTGAATATTGCTTGTGCTCTTTAACTTGGTTCAAGTTGTCAAGGTAACCTTTTCTCAAAGTGCTTCCTCGGCCTTTTATAGTGCACATCCAAATTTGCCCGTTGTATGCTAGTTTCAAATGTCACTTTGTGTTCATTGGCTTGTCTTATCTTGGTCTCGACCTTTGTGATGTTGACCTTTCCTCGTATTAAATGGCATTTCAGTTTCTTTGGTTCGACACAAAGTGCGGTGTTTGCCATTGGTTCCTTCCTTTTGCACAATTCTAGGCCAAACACTTTAAGACTTGCATCTTGACATATTGTTATATCGAGTAATATTCTTGACTTTATTCCAACGGATCTAAGTCGATTGTCTTCACTTGATTGCCTTTACCAGGGTGACTTGAGTCGCTCCAATCATAGGATTGACTCAACTATCACTTCAACCGATAGACTTGGCTTCTTGAGTTGACTTGACGACACTTCTCACACTGTGCCTCGGTGACTCTCCTTCATCGAGTCCTTGACTTTCTTCTAGGCCATACTCACCGGTGACACATAGCGAGTCTTCATTCCAAATCCGATTGACTTCTTATAATCTTTGACATAGCTCACTTAACTCAAAACTCTTCCATCCCATCTATTACAATGCATAATTACAAGGAAAATGGGGTGCCAACTTCCTAGTTTAAGTTTTACATAGTATCATCAAAATCTAACAAATAAATTTCCTAACAATTTCCCCCTTTTTATGATGCCAAAAATTAAAACATATAACATAAGTAAACAACAAACATACAAGAAGTGCGAAACAAAAAGAATGTATGCTTTGAATAATCATTTTATTGATCATAGTATTCATGTCCTTTACAAATCATTTTTACAATAAGTATCGAGCCTTATATATAAATACGGCAATACAATCTATATCAAAGCTAAGATACTTAGAGAATGAAAATTACAGGAAATTTACTGAGCTATTACCAAGACTTACATTTATGTATTTACAACAAGTAAAATACACGAAGGGGTTCGCATCACACTTCAACGCCTTTGTCTTCTTCCTTCTTCTCTCTCTTCTTCTTCCCTCTTCCTGTCATCCTCTTGCCTTCTCCTCTTCTTCTCTTCTTCCTCTTTCTTCTTCTTCTTCTTCTTCTCATAAGCTCGTTTAGCAAGAGGTTCATCCCTTCGCCTCTCAAGCCATTCTCTGTTAGCTCTCTCATTCTCTTCCTCTTGGCTTCACTAGCTTGCATGCAACCTCAAGATTTGCAAGATGGTCGTGTCTAGCCCAGTATGTGATCCCTTTCTTCTGTGGATCAACATATGTTACGTCCTTTGGTCTTGGCCGTAGTTGAGGACCTCTTCCACTGCTACCATATCTTCCCCGTCCTGACTCAGCTCCTCTTCTTCTTGGAGTACACTGTATTGGGTCCTTAGACTTTCCAGCTGAGTGACTGCTGGAAGTCTGCTGCTTATCAGCTATATTGCACACCTCCAATCCCTTTTCCTAATATACATCCCAAGCTTGATGCATAGTCCTCCCTTGAAAATAACCTTCAGCTACTAGAGTTTGAAACTGGGCTCAGATCCAGCATCATGCATACTTATGTCCTTCGGTGGCTTGATCGCATCATAGTTCTTTCTGGCTGGAGGACCACCATATTACTTCATGATTTTTTCCACGCTGAGCTAATCGCTTCTCGCCTACTTCTGAATGCGGCTTCAATGGCCTTCCTTTTATTTTTCATGGCCACCGCTTTCTCAATGGGTAGGTTCAGGCGTAGCTTGCTGAGAATAGAGGTTGTGACTTCACCTAGCTGTGGAGTTTCAGCATACATCAATTTTAAAGGAAGATTTTTTGAACTTCTTTCCCCCTCAGTTTTGTCACCTCCTTTCTTCATCTCTTCATTCAATCCCTTCAGGGCCTCATCTTCCCCCTTTTTGGCATCATCACCAAATGAAAGGGTTAGCCCAGGGAATAAACCACTTAGGATAAAATCCACTCGGATGTTGGTCGAGTCCTGCTTGGAGTCTCATTGTAGAATAGGCTTTGCGAAACTCTGATCGAGTAGCCTTCAACTCGGCTGACACTAACTTCATTTCAGCCATAAGGACACCGATCTTATCATTCATGCGATTCTCGAGTCAAGTGATCTCGATCTTGTGAAAGTGCTGAAGTAGCTCCATATACGACTTGTGAGAGGTTTCCATCCTCACCATGTATTCCTTCATCCTCTTCGATACATCAAAGTGTCCGTACTCCACAATAACATCTTCGCAAATAAAGCCTTGAAGTGGTGACTTGCTCGGATCGCATGGTTGTCTGTTTGTGCAAAATTTTCCCTTATTCGAACAATAATCCCTCTCAAATTTGCTTTGTGAGGGTAGCATCCCGATTGTCCAATCTCGGATCTGAGAGTTGTCCGGTGGCGTTCCATCGTCTCAATCTCATCACAAATAGTCTTGAAGGCTTTACTAAACTCACCTTGGTGACTCGACTCGTTACCACTCTGCATCGAAATCGAAGTTCATTGGCACAATTATATCTGTAAGAATGACGGGCTCTTCTTGCACGATATATTTCTTTAGTTCTCCGTCAGATTCAGCTTCCAAATCTGGCAATTCGACTGTGGAAGGAAACATGTCCTCAAAAACATCATCATGAACAAATGGAATCTCCGAATCTATCTACTAGAGAACCGTCCCTTGTTCTTGATGAAAAATACCGACTCTCGTGCCTCACCGCAAGAAGATCATCGCCAGCAGATGTCACATCCGTAAAGCCTTCGATGGAGCTGTTGAAGTTATTACTCTGCAGATTGTGGAAGCCGCACAACTAACTATGTTCAGGGAGCGATTGAGAGTGTTTGCTCGATCGAGCCTCGGTACTGCCTTAACTGCCTTCTTCGGTCTCAGTGTGTTTTTCCAATTGAGTAACCATATCCTCAGTTGATTCATCAGCGTCATCGAAGTCTGATGTGGCCTTTGGAGTTGGCTCATCATCAAAATTGAATCTCATTCGAGTTGTCTTATCACTGACATGACTCCGAGATTGAAGAACATCCTCAGCCTTGTCCATCAAAGAATCTTCAGGGTGAGTGGACTCGGCTTCATCCTCAGATCCCAAAAATGATGTGTCTATGTGCTCTTGGGAATAGTGAAGGGCGTTGATCTCCTCTTCTGCAGCAGCTCCTTCAATTTGAGGAATGTTCTGTTCACTTTGCTCTTTACCTAGGGAAGTCTCAACCTCCCTTAGGCTTTCATTACCCCCAGCAGTCTCAACCGATGTAGGGCCTTATACGATCCCTTCGACAGGCTCAGCTATCTTAGGGTCTTCGATGGTGGCATCCATCGGAGTCTCAACTCCTTGGATTGCGCATTCATGACCCAGTCTCAACTCCCGTGGTCTCTCCATCCTTTGCCTTAGCCGCAGCAGCCTTCATCGCCTTCATAGCAATTGACATCTCACCGAGACATACTTAATCGTCAGAGCATCATTAATGCCACTCTGGTCGCTGATATTTTTCCTTCGCCTCCTAACTTCTTTGCGGTCTCCCCACAAAGATCCTCCGACCTGCTTTGTGGTGGAGAGAGTTTCTCCTCGGCCGGCGCACACCGAGTGAACGATGATGGGGTCACTATACTTCCGAGACACTACTGTTGTGTACTTTGAGTGTTCACCATTGGGGCAGGTGTCTCAACACCTTCTTCAGGGTTAGGTTTGGCTTAGGTGCACAAATTCCCAGCTTCATTGCCAATTCCTTGGAGCCATCTTCGGACCGCATGGGGACATGGTCGCAAAGAATATCATAGGCAATCTGTTGTGCCACTCCTAAAGGATCGATCTAGGAGAGACTTTGGATGACTCTTCTCGGACCTTCTTGAAGACTCATCTCGTGCATGGCTCTTGATTCGTGAGTGGCCTGCTCCAACTCGGCCTTCTCTCTTTGCCGCAATAACAGGGTTCATGTCCTCCATGTCACTATCGATAGACTCATGGATGTGCTCATATGTCCCTCGTCTGGCGACATATCTTTGATTTCTCCAAGGCTCTTGCTTACTCCTCAGCTTTCTCCTTCTCTTACTCCTTGATAAGTCGGAGGGTTTGTATACAGCTTTCCTCATTGAGGGAAAATTGGACAGATGCATGTCCAAGGAATCTAAACTCTTCTTCCTCCTCAATGAACTCGGGATGAGCAAATTGTTGCCTTGAATAATCCAGATTCCATGCCCTCCATTCCCTTAATCTTCGTTGAATGTATGGGTAGACCGGAGAATACATAATAAGGTCATCATCATCATCTTCTTATCCGGTCTCTTGAATGGTGGTGAGAGGGGATTGCTCCTCCTCGCACTCAATCCGCTGCTCTCAAATGCGAGGGGGTGAGACAATTTGTTCTTTCATGGGCTCGATTGTCTCAAACTTGATCTCCACGCTTGTCTCCCACACACACTGGTCTTCTACGCTCTGTCAAGACGCAGCCTGATCTTCTCGCACATTTACTATCTCTAGAGATCTCTCCTCTTGAGCATCAATAGTCTCCTCTTGCTTCTCCTAGTTGAGTACTGACTCGGTTGTCTTCTCTAGCTCGATTTCTGAACAACCGTCTTCTTTTAGTGGTAACCAATTAGATTTCGTCCCACCTCTTGATCTCTTCAAAGGCCTGTGTTTCAATAGAAGTCTTAGCACCCTTCCCTCGACTTGGCAGTGTGTGCTTCTTCACGATCGGTGAGGAAATTCGGGGTTCCTCCTAAGTCTCGGATATGGGGGCAAGGGCTTGGGCTACTTGGGCGGAGCATCGTACCGCATGCATGGCGGAGATTTGGTTTTGGCTGCATGGGCGGATGTCGTCTTCGACTTGGGCTGGCCGGGCGGGGAGCTTAGATATAGCAGCTCTCTTCTTAGATATTGGCTTGGGGGAGAGAGCTGGGGAGGTCTCAGCTGTGTCTTCATTAGGGTCAGATGATTCCCCCTCACTTGTATCCACCTTTCTTGCATGGGCCTTCTTCTCGCGCACTGAGAGGTTCGCCTTGAACATCCTCTTGTTGGCATGGAACGACTTTCCAGCACGCGATCGATCCCCTTCACATCCATCAAATGGCCAATGACAAGGCCATATCCCAGCGAGCATCCAAAAGTCCCATCCTCCTTGTAGGACCGATTGATCACGTTCTGGCACACCCGGCTGTAGACGAACTCAACCCAGATCACCTTCTTATCTTGCATGATTGCAGCCACCACAATCAGCTTAGTTTTGGACAGCTGATTGAAACTCCCAAACTTCATGTCAATGCACTTGGCACGATGTCCATCAACTTATGGTAGTCTTCCTTCAGGAAGTCCTTCTTGGTTGTATACACAGCCTTCGCAGCGTACTCCGGCTTGGCAACTTCCTTCCAAGCAGCAGCTAAGTTGACATCCTTCTCAGCGATGTCTTTCATTCCTTCAGTGGGCAAAAAGCAGTGCTCAGCAAGGTCCTTTGCAGTGATTTTAATGGCCTTGTTGTGGACGGATGAATGAATTTCATCGTCGTGCACCTCTGCATTCACGTAGAACATAGCCACTTCTTCTAGGAAAGTGTCGTGAATCGCATCGATAAAAAATCCTTGATCGAATTTTCTAGTTTCTCGATATCTTCTTCTTCACAAGCACCATCAATGCCCCGCTTGATCATACCAACAAATTCCACGACACTCCAGTGTGGATCTTCTCGGATAAAAATGTGAAATCATGATTTGCTGCCATTGCTTGAACTTTTAACCGATTGAAAACGTGAAAAACGAACTTGAAGAACTAAGGTTTCGGACTTGGTTGCGAGAGAATAAGCTTTCTTCTTTGAAGACGAGTAAGTTTGCATGAGGAGAGATAAAGTGAAATTTCATATATATGGGATGTGAAAGGGCGATTTTTGGAATTTGAAAAATTTTGATCAAAAATCAACGGTCAAGATTAAGCCTTCAAAACCGCATTAATTTCCCCACATTAAATGGAACAGCATTTATATCCAATCATATGGTTTCTTATCAGGACTTTTGTAATTGACAATCATAATTACGCCGACGGCATCCTTAAAAATATTCTCGCTCAATTAAAATGATTGCGTTTTTGTCACTTAGCTCATAAATGATTCAGTTTTCTTACAAAGTGACTCGACTCGCTTCTCTCTTCTCATGATGTAACTCAAATTTGTCACCTAACTTGATACAACCGACTTTCCGACTAAGTTTTTTCACTTGGTCAAATGTGAAACTTGCTTGTTTTCTATTTTCTCATCTTCTTTCTCTCACGACCGAGTCTTCTCGAGTAACCTAACTTAGCTCAATTAACCCTAACGCATTTTTGAGCTCTTGAAACCTCTGATGGCTTTGTGAATATATCAGCTAACTACTTATCAGTTGAGATGTATTCCAAAGTGATGTCTTTCTTTTCAACATGATCTCTTATAAAATGATACTGACATCAGTGTGCTTTGTTCTTGAGTGCAACACTGGATTCTGAGTGATTTCAATAGCACTAGAGTTATCACACATAATTAGAATCTCTTTTTCTTCAGTATCATAATCTCTCCCGCAGCTATATACTCTGCTTCAGCTGTGGATGTAGCTATTGAATTTTGTTTCTTGTTGAACCAAGAAACTAATCTATTTCCAAGCACTTGACATGTACCTAAAGTACTCTTCTTGTCAACTCTACATCCAGCATAGTCTGAGTCTGAGTATCCTACCAGCTTGAATCCTCATTCCTTTGGATACCATAAGCCGACTTCCTGGCATCCTTTCAAATATCTTAGGATTCTCTTAGCTGCAGTCATGTGGCTCTCTTTTGGTACATATTGAAATCTAGCACATACACCTACTGCAAAGGTGATATTTGGCCTGCTTGCTGTTAAATAGAGCAATGATCCAATGAGGGCTCTATATGTGGTTTGATCAACAGCTTTGCCATCTGCATCCATGTCCATCTTGACTGATGTATTCATAAGAATCTTCACAGAAGACTTCTTTCCATACCAAATTTCTTCATCAAATCTCTAGTATACTTGGTTTGGCTTATGAAGGTTACATCCTTCAATTGCTTGACTTGAAGTCCTAGGAAGAAAGTCAGCTCTCCCATCATGCTCACCTCAAATTTGCCTTGCATGAGGTTTGAGAACTTGTCACACAACTCTTTATTTGTGGAACCAAAAATGATGTCATCCATATATATTTGAACAAGCAGTATACTCTCTCCATCTTGAATCAAAGAGTGTTCTATCAACCTTGCCTTTGGTGAATCCATTGTCGGTTAGAAATTGAGACAATGTATCATACCATGCTCTTGGTGCTTGTTTCAATCCATATAATATTTTCTTGAGTTTGTAGACCTTATCTCCAATAGTTTTATGCTCAAAACCTGGAGGTTGTTCAACATAGACTTCTTCTTCTAATGATCCATTTAGAAAAGCACTCTTCATATCCATTTGATATACAAAGTGAAGTTCTTGTGTGCAAAAGCATAAGCAAGAAACATCCTTATTGCTTCCAATCTAGCAACAGGAGCAAATGTTTCATCAAAATCAATACCTTCTTCTTGGCAATACCCTATGGCTACCAATCTTGCTTTGTTTCTTACAAATGCATCCTTCCTCATTCATCTTGTTCCCGAAAACCCACTTAGTAAAAATAACATTTTGGTGGGTTGGCCTTTGAACTAATTCCCGGACTTTGTTCCTTTCAAACCGATTCACTCTTTCTTGCATAGCTGAATCCAATATGTGTCTTCTAATGCTTGAGACACATCTTTGGTTCTATTTTGGGAATAAAACAAGTGAACATAGCTCCATGTTGTTCTCTGGATCTGGTTCTTATGCCATCTTTAACATCTCCAATAACTAAATCGGTGGATGGTCTCTCGGCCATCTCACATCGAGTTGGAGTAAGTCTGTTGGATTCACCGTCTCGCATGACTAAGTTATCTTGAAATATTTCATCGTCATTCACCAGACCTTCCATTGTCTTTGAGATTCAACTATCTCATCTTCATCGGGGGGTTGAGTGCTCTCACTTGACTTCAACATAAGGACTCTTCTATATAGTTGGGTGATTCGACTTATCGCTAACTCATCAATGTCTTCTCCATTCACATTAGGTTCATCAAAAAACCACATGGATAGACTCTTCTATGACCATAGTCCTCTTGTTTAACACTCTCTAGGCTTTACTCTCACCGAGTATCCCAAAAAGATACCTTCATCACTTTAGCATCAAAAGACTTGATTATCTTTGCCATTATTATGGATGAAGCATTTACATCCAAATATCTTGAAGTATCCAATATTTAGCTTTCTCCTGTTCAAATCTCATAGGAGTCTTGGTCAATTGTCTCGTTAATCATGTATCTATTTTGAGTGTAGCATGTTTGTATTAATGGCCTCAACCAAAATCGCTTAGGCAATCCCCGTCAAATAACATAGTCCTTGCGAGCTTCCTTGAGAGTTATGTTCCTTCTTTCAAATACTCCATTCGGTTGTGGAGTCCTTGCAGCTGATAACTCATGAGCAATACCATTTTCAACACAATACTGAGTTATTATCCCATTGACAATCTCAGTTCCCCTGTCAGATCTCATCTTTATAATGGTTTGACTCTTCTCATTTTGAACTCTTCTCATTAGCCGAGGCAACTTCGCAAAGTTTTCTTCTTTTTACACATGAAAATTGTCCATGTATATCTTGAGTAATCATCCACCACCACTAAGGTGTATTTCTTTCCACTGATGCTAGTGGTTTGCCGTGGACCAAATAAATCCATATGAAACGGATGTAATATCCTTATTGAAGAAGGACTTGGCTTATCCTTAAATGATGATTTGATTTGATTTCCCATCTGGAATGCATCACATGTACTTTCTTTCTTGTACACTGAGTCTGGAAATCTTTCGACAAGATGACTCCTTGAAAGCTTGTTGATTGTCTTGAAGTTTAGATGACTCAGCTTCTTGTGTCACAGCCAACTTGATTCGGCTGTGCTATTTGCTAGCAGACATGTGCTTGGTGTAGCAGTAGACCAATCTACCACATACATATTCTCTTGTCTTGACCCTTGCAGCACTATTTCATTAGACTCAACATCTTTGATTTGGCATATCCCCATGTTGAATCCTACATTGTAGCACTTGTCACATAGTTGGCTGATACTTAACAAGTGGAAGTTGAGGCCTTCAACATAAGCAACATCTGTGATTTCCAATCCATTTTTCTTGATGGATCCTGTGCATTTGATCTCCCCTGGAGCTTTATTTCCTCCAAATATAACTTTATCACCTCTAATCTACTTTAATCTTGACAGATGTTTCTTGTTTCATGTCATATGTCTGGAACAACCACTATCCATGTACCAGGTTCCTTGGCACTCAAATTGTTTCCTTCAACTCCGCAATCAAGGAAATCGGTTTTTAGGTACCTATACTTGTCCTGGGTCCTGGGGGTTAGTGTTATAAGTTCCAACCAACCTATAGCCAAATGATCTGACTCTAAGAGGTTGCCATCTATCAGTACCATAATCATAGTGCACATTAGCAAATTGCTTGGGGGTTTTAGGGTCATACAGCTATCTCTTTTGTCTGTAAGCATGTATGTATGTGTTTTAGCAATTGGTTTCTTGGGATAGTTGTGGTATTTCTGAGTGTAGTGCTTGGGTGCATATGTATGCTGATAAAAGCTCTTTTGCCTTTGGAATGACCTTTCTTTGAGGTTTAGGTCTTTGCCATTTTGGCTTGTATTCCATAGGTCTTTCTTTGATGTTTCACATTCCAATCGGCATGGTTTGGATAGTTTCTACCATTCCCATCATGTGTATTTTTCTCGATGAAATTTACTGGGTTTTTGGTAGCTCTGTTTGGCTTTTTACAGAGTACTTCTCTTATGAGTCTCGATGGACTGTCTCAATTTCTTCTCACCGCCTTGACAAAGATACTCTCATCAAGCTTCTTTCATTTACCCTTGTAACCAAGGCCAAAAGTGATTTTGATTGTGCTTTGGGGTGAATGGGGTGCGGATTTGGTGTTTTGGGTTTTGGAATGCTTCTTTCCTTGAAGATCCCTTTTTCAAAATCACTCTTGGAGTTTGAATATGCACAAAGGAATTAAATCCTATGCCTGTCTTGTCTCCACATTCCTTTTGACTCATAATAAGTTCATTCAATGATTTGGATGCTTTTGTAAATGAGGCAATCACATTTTTAAGATCTTTTTCCCTCTTTTCTCAGAAGCTAGCTAGCTGCTATGATCTTGCCATTTTCAGCCTTGACTTAGTGTTCTCATCGGTATGTGACTCGAGTACTCCGCTCTTTTGTCACCGTGAGTTTTGGCTTTTAAGCTGGCTATTTTCCTTATTT
The DNA here is from genome assembly GCA_016081115.2 of Rehmannia glutinosa. Taxonomy (NCBI): domain Eukaryota; kingdom Viridiplantae; phylum Streptophyta; class Magnoliopsida; order Lamiales; family Orobanchaceae; genus Rehmannia; species Rehmannia glutinosa. The sequence continues at coordinate 9,843 of JABTTQ020001502.1, read as the reverse complement.
AAGATTGTATGTGAGGACTTTATGTGTTCAAAATCTTTCATCATTTTGCCTAATGAATCATAAAGATCTCATGAGTGATGAAGTGTGTGTATCATAGTCACTATCACTTGAATCGAATGAGATGAGTTAGAGTGCACCTCATCTTCTTGATCTTGTTCTTTGGCCATGAGGTAGATCATAGCATCTTCCTCGAATCACTTGAGTAGTCCGCTTCACTACTATCCGAGTATGTTGCCTTTTTGCACTTGGGCTCGCTCGGTCTTAGCGACCAACATGGCTTTCTTCTTTTCCTGTCTTCTTTCCCCAAGACTTTTATTTCTTCTTCATTCCTATACTTGTTAATTGGTGGATAGGAATAGTCAATCGCAAAATGTCCTCGTTGTCTGCAATTCCAACACGGGTTCTCGGCTCTTTGATCGGCTCTGTCGTTTTTTGATTATCGCTCTCTAATAATCGGTTTTTTGATGCTTAGCTCTCTTGGGCGGCTTTGTCTTCCCTTGCCTTGGAAGGTCTTGAATGTCTTCGGAGGTTTCACCCTTGTTCCTTTTATAGTTCTTGTTGAAGAACTTGTTGAATCTTTTTCACCATGAGGCAATCTCCTCCTGGTCAATGGTCTCCTTTGGCTCGCTCTTTTCCCATCATCAGCCAACAATGCGGTTGTCTTGGGTACGATTTGTTTCCTCCTGCTCTTTTCCTTCTCGGCTCAAACTCATAGGCTTTGAGATCCGAGAATAGCTCATGGTTAGATGTTCTTGAGAGGTCCATTGAATGTCTCGGGGCCATGACCTTCATTTCCCATTCAAATGGGAGGGCTCTTAAAATCTTCATACACATTTCCTTATGTGTATATTCATTCCCAAGAGTGAAAGCTCATTTGTAATCTCAAGAACTGGCATCCAAACATCCGAGTTTCACTGTAAGCATTTTAAAATTTTCAAATTTTTGAACATCAACATTTTATTTATTGTCCTTAATTTGTTCGATCCTTCACAAATTAAGGTCGCTTATCCCAAATTTCTTTTGCAGTTTGCAATATTTGACTTTGTTGAACATGGCTTTGTCCAATGTTTTGTTGAGATTATCCTTGGCCACATTGTCCAGGTTGTATCTCTTTCTATCTTCATTTGTCCATTCAAATCCTTGGTTTTTCAACCATGGTGGTCTTGCTTCAAAGAAGAGCTTTCTTCTCCCTTCACCGCGGTGCTCTTCTTCTTACTGTACCGTATTGACTTTGAGTATTTGCAATGGCCCATCCTCTATTACTAACCACATTTCATCATGTAATGCTAATAGATGACCCCGCATGCGTATTTTCCAGTCATCAAACTCTTCCACAGTAAACATTGGAATACGAGTTAGATTTGCTTCCATGATAATAACTTTGCTTAAAGGATGAAAGACTTTGAAAAACACAAGTGTTAAAACTTTTTGAAAAGATAGAGATCTAGTTCAGTAACCAGTGCGGAAGGCTCAATAAACCAACCGCTCTGATACCACTTGTAGGTCCCAAAGGGTGTGGTGTAAGGTTTAGAAGGGGGGGTTGAATAAACCTTACCAAATTTTCGATTTAGTCCTTTTAAATAGTTCAACAGAGTTGACTTAAATCAGTTGTTTCCTTGGTGGACAGCTAAATTGGCTATTCAGCTAAGTTACCCACTCAACAGATTCGACTGAGTTGTTGATAGTATAACTCGGCTGCTTAAGCTAAATACTTAACTTGGCTGATTTGGTTTTTAACAGCGGAAGACTTAACACCCTTTGATTAGTTTAAAGCTTGTTTTTAACACTTAGTTTTTAGCACTTAGTTATTTATCAGTTGGATAGCAAATATAAACTAATTGCACATATTAAATAGATATGTAGGAAAGTAAATGCTAAAAGTAAATTGACACAAATATTTTTATAGAGGTTCGAAGATGGGGTAATTCTTCTAGTCCTCTCTTCTCCAACTCCTAGAGGAATCTACTATGTAAGAGATCAATTTACAAAGCGGTTATCAGTCTAGAGACTTGATCACACAGTTGGCTTCTCTTGCGACTCAGCTTCTTCACGAAGCAACTGCCTTGCTACTTCAGCTCACTTCGCAAGTTCTTGGATTTGATCACGAAGTCCTCCAACAAACTTGATACTTGGTTCGACCTTGAACCTTTCTACAATCCTTCAACTTTGAATGTAGACCCCTTTTGTTTCTTCAAATGTTTCCTCTTCAACTGGTTGAAGTTATCTCTCCTTCACAGCTTGTGTTGGATCGAGTTTCTTCGAGTTTTAGGCTTGAGGAATAGCTTGTAATGCTTTGAGAATTTGCAGGTTAATTGCTTGAATATTGCTTGCTCTTGCCTGGTTTAGGTTGTCAAGGTAACATTTTCTCAAAATGCTTCCTCAGCCTTTTATAGTACACATTTGAAATTTGCCCGTTGAAGAGATAGGCTAGTTTCAAATGTCACTTTGTGTTCGTTGGCTTGTCTTGTCTTGTCTTGGCCCTTTGTGATGTTAACCTTTTCTCGTATTAAATGGCATTTCGGGTTTGCGGGTTCGACACAAAAGTGCGATGTTTCCCATTGGTTTCCTTCCTTTTGCACAATTCTGGGCCAAACACTTTAAAACCTGGCAGCTTGACATATTACTATATGAATAATATTCTTGACTTTATTCCAATGGATCTAAGTCAGTTGTCTTCACTGATTCGTCTGTCTTTACCTCGAGGTGACTTGAGTCGCTCCAATCATGGGATTGACTCAACTATCACTTCAACCGATAGACTTAGCTTCTTGAGTTGACGTGGTGACGACACTTCTTACAAATGTTCCTCACCGACTCTCCTTCGATTGAGTCATTGACTTCCTTCTAGGCCATACTCGGTGACACACAGAGAGTCTTCATTCCAATCCGCAGTTGACTTCTTGTAATCTTTGACATAGCTGATTTAACTCAGCTCTTCCAGTCCTATCTATTACAATACATAATTACAAGGAAAATGAGGTGCCAACTTCCTAGATTAAGTTTTACATGGTATCATCAAAATCTAACAAATAAATTTCCTAATAGACATTGAGATATCGGAGTCAGCAGCAGATATAGGGTTGGCATCGATACTGGATCATTCGTCATCTGCTAGGGATAGCCTAGCGTACAGTTTATCCAGATGTTCATCGGTGGTGCAGATAAGGGCGTGCTCTGTGGGGACTCCCGTGGTGAAGGGCCACAAATAATCGATAGAACAACCTATAGAGGGGCGAGATCTAGACTTGGCCAAATAGAACCGAAACCGGGTTCCAAACCGGAACCGAATCGTGGTCAACGGTTCCTAAACCGTAATCGTGGTCAACGGTTCTAAAATCGAACCGGAACCGTAGACCGGTTCCCTGGTCTCAAAACCGTGGAACAAAGGCGGTTTTAACCGTTGTTAGAACTCGTATATGGAACCGTGATGGAACCGGTTTTTAAGGTTAAAACCAACAATCTTGTTTTGGTAAATACATTCTAGAAGAAATGTAAAATGTTTATTATGATATTTTTAATATTGCACAACGATTACTTAGGGAAAAAAGTAACGTCCAGAGGTTCCTCTAGCTCAAATGTAGAGCTTGAGAATTATTTAACCACTTCTTTCGAGTTTAGTGAAATAGATATTAAAGACTTTGATATTTTGAAATGGTGGTCACAAAGAACTCAACCTTATACAATCATCTCAATCATTGCAAAAGAGGTTTTGGCATGCCCCGCTTTCAATCAAGTTGAAGTAGAGCAAACGTTTAGCTGATGGAAATATTTTAGATGAATCATGCTCGCGTTTTTTTCCTTTTTCTTTTTATTTTAAACTAAATTGCTAAACATTTTATCTAAATAAAATTAAAAACAAAAGGTTCGGTTTAACCAGGCTTAACCAGAATCGTATAGAACCGTGTTCGGTTTGGAATCGGGGCCGTGGTTCGGTTTTGGAACCGAACCGTAAGCATAAGGTTCCTGTTCCGGTTCCTCAATTTGGAGGAACTGAAACCGTGGAACCGAACCAGCGAACTGAATCCTGAATCCCGCGGTTCCAAAACCGTGGCAGTCTAGCGAGATCTGTAAAAGTCACAAAGAGAACAAAACAAAAAGTTAGACACAGACAAATGAGAAAAGAAGCGCGGGGAGGAGACATAAAAATGGAAGAAGAAAAAAAGCAAACAGGAAGAAAAAGTTGTAAAAAATGGTAAAAGCAAAAACAGAGATAAAGACAAGACTTGAACATGGGGTGGGAAAAGGGACAAACAGAAATTAAGGTTAAGAGCGGGAATAGAGGAGCAGAGAAGGGGAATTAAGGAATGTTGTTATTATCCAATCCATGGGCATTGAATGCCATGAAAGATATTGTCTTGGAAGAAGCCAAGACGGCGCGCTCAGGGTTACTCCAAGAGAGCAAACCCTAGGACATGTTTATTCAATCAATTGACTATTAATGAAAATGGTAGCAGTTTTTTTTGGGATTGATTTTCTATTCCAATTTCCTATTTCACTTCCTATTTCATCATATTAGTCGATCGGGATTAATGGCACGTATAGATAAATTTAAATAACCAACCACCTATATTTATCTTTTATTCATTCAAATAAATGGAAGTGGAACATGAAATCTATTCGTGCTCGACCTAGCTTTAATCAGAGCGTACGAGTGAGTTGGATGGGCAATATACAAGTGGTGATGTCGGCCATTTGGATCTTCGTTAGGAAAATCAAATAGTTAAATGAGTCAGACTTAATTTTTGATGTACTGGATGATATAATGATTTGTATTTTTGAAAAGTCTAGACATAGTGACTGATATGTATTCCAATATTTCTTATAAAATAAAAGAAAAATAAATGAATGATCAAAATCGAAAAGAGTCAAAGTTATGGGATTTCTCTCAATATAAATTTCTCTCCAAAGTCTGCCACTATACATTTGAGTCATTGACCATGTGTGTAGTGTAGCTCGTGTGATTTGCTGTCAATTTTTAAATAATATAAAAGAATGAAATGTGAGAATATTCTAAAGATATAATAGTATAAACCAAACGATATCAAATTTAGGGGTGTGCACAGAACGGGATGGTTCAGAGATTTAGAAATCTCCAAAACTATCCCGAAGTTCGGAGATTCCAAAAATAAATCTCCAGAACCGAACCATAAAAAAAATCTTTATCCCGAACCGTACCAAAAGTTCGGGACGGGGATTTGGTTTTAGTGCATGGGACTGTACGGTATGGTATGGTATGGTTCGGTTGGGGGATGGAGATTCAGAAATTAGCCATAAATAAAATATACAAATTTGAAAGGAAAAAAAAAATCAATATAAAAATCACCAAACGGATATACTTTCAGTCTCTTTTTAGTGTAGTCTCAAAATAAAAACTAAAACCATAATAGATAATACAATCCTAATTAATTCTAAACTTAATAACATCTATAATACAATAATATTATATTATTGGGCAATTGTCCTTCTTTTGACTTAGAACAATTATAATTAACTAATAATTTTGATAAATTAATATGGAACAAAAAATTGTATAAATTTATAATCTCAATATCTCCTACTTAATCTCTCAAAAAAAAAATATCTCCTACTTAACAACTTAACTTAATCGATAAAATTATATTTATAATTTATGTGATGCAATAAAAGAAATTAAAATATGACTTTTATATTGTTATAATATGGTACTATTACTTGTTTAGAATATGTTTCTCTTTTAAGTGCAATTTACTAATCCTTTAACTAATTTTAATTTCAAATGATTTACTCTATTATTAATATTAAAGATTATTAAAATTTATAATAGTTGTAGTATTATGTTTTTTTAGAAATATATTTTATATTCAATTTAATTTGAAATAATTTGTAGTTAATTTAATATCAAAATAGAAATAAAATAGAAATAATGTATATGTATTCATATAAAATCTTTAAAATTGGTTCTAACTTCGGGTCTTCGGTTCAGAGGGGTTCGGTAGTACGGTTCTCGGTACGGATATTTGAAAAATCTCCAGAACCATACCAGAAATATTTTGGGGACGGTGCGGTTTGGGGAAAGTCAAAAAATCAATGGATATTTTCGGTTTGGAAATTTTTCGGTCCGAATATCGATTCGGTTTCGATAATCTTCCAAGTCCCGTACATAACCCTAATTACAATAGAACTAAAATATTAAATATGATTTACCATGTAGCTGATCAGCTTTTCAGTGTACTTCAAATAGTCTTAAAGGAGATCCCTCGCATAGCAATTTAAATTTTTTAAAATTAGAAAAAATATATTTTATCTCCTACTTTATTTTATCAATGTAAATTATGTTTATATAAATGCTGATCAAGTATATAAAATAAGGATTATCTTTAAACAGAAGATGGGACTGCTCATATAAACCACTTATATAATTAATTAATGACTCCACTTTCTGTGATGATTTTGTTTGTTTGTGCTTAATTATAATTTATAATTTCCTGTGGGACGACAAAAAGGAATAATAATCAAATCCGTTCATTAAGTAGTATTTAATCTGTCATTCGATCAGATAAATAAAACCCTGAATTATCTCAACGGCCCCACAAAATTTCAAAATCAGATGAAAAGGTGATGTGGGAAATGTGAAATCAGAGTATGGGCCTTTTTTAACAGGTGGCAGCCACCCCGCCACCACAAGAATTGTGGGATGGAAGTCGAGGTTGAATCTATCCATCAAATTGTTTGTGGGGTGGAGGTCGGGGTTCATATCCCTTCTCCATCAAATTGCTCCCTGGGCATATGCGGAGTGGTGAAGATTTGGTGGGAACTCATCTTGAATAGCATCCGTGTGGGTTCGATTCGGGAGAGATCGTTATTAGTAGATTGAAATTCGAACATAATTGTTCTCTTTAGGAGGATCTCGGTTGTGACGCCACCCCGCGTCAACACCGGGTCGGTCGTGCACATCCGCGTTTACCTTGGCGGCAATGAATGAAAATGCGGAAATTTGTCTCGGGCGTAGATCGGGCGTAAGCGCAGGAAGGCTGAGCTTATCTAAAAAAAAAAAAAAAAAAAAAAAAGTATGGGCCTTTTCTTTTAGCCCTTTTTTTCTGTTCACCGTCCATCCAAGCATGCTTGCACATTCTACACCTCACATTTATTAGTATTTTTTTAATTTTATATGATCCTCTTTTTTTTTTCCTGAAAGGAAATTTTATATGATCCTAACCACAAACAAGTACAATATCCTTTTACTTTCTTTTAAAGTTTTCATTTTTTTATTATTTGCTATTATTAATATTCTTATATTCTAATTTTTTTTTGTAGTATAGCTATCCCCCATCCCTTCCCTTTGTTTTTCATGTTTTTTCTTATATTGTTTAGGGAAAATATATTGCAAAATTGGTCTTGTGTATATAGGGGTGTTGAAAAATTAGTCGTGTAAGTTTTAAAGTTGTAATTTTAGTATTTTTAAAAAAGGTTTTCAGGTTGATTTTACTTTTTAGTCATTTTTCCCTATATTTTAATTCTACTACTTCCAAGATTTCACGAATGCTGTTTTCAGGTTCAAGATCCTGGCTGAGAGATTCGTTTTCAAAGAAGGTTAAAGCTGGGATTGAATGTTCGATTGATAAAAAAAAATCCACATAATACGAGGAAAATTTGATGGGCAATTATTTAGTGATTGATCACGAGGGTATGATGGTTAATTAATAATATATCAAAGTAATTAGATAAATTACCCTAAATCGAAGAATAAATAATGTATTCATAGGTTTGCAATAAGAATCATGTTCTCATAATATCGACCATTCTTGTATGAATCCCATGAAAATTAATCAGTACCATATGTACCTCCGATTTTTATAATTAAAAAGTACATAATTTATTAAGCAATTAATGATTTTCAAACTTTTTGTATAATTTTTTTCTATTCTGAATCAAACTTAAATATCGAATGATTATCGTTTGTCAAATCCTCGATCGACATCCTTAATTTGTTATGACGCCAACAAACGATTTGAATTCGCATGAGTACAAGAATTTGAATCATATCTAGGGTCGCAATTGAACCGACCGAGCCAAACTTTTGAGAGTTTGAGTTTGGCTTGTTTATTATCTAGTCGAACTAGAGTTTAAACTTATCGATAAATTGATGGCTCGCGAACTTTTTCGGGCTTAATTGAGCCTAAACGATTTTAGTAAATATCAATTATAAATTAACGTTATTCTTCAATTTATTACAAAATTAAAATTATATATTTCTGTAACGCATAATATATCTATTAAAATATGATTATATTCAAACAAATAAGTTTATTTAAATATTTTATATTTATTATATGTAAACGTATAAAAAATAAAAATTAAGTTTATTTAAATGTTTTTATATTTATTATAGGTAAGCGTATAAAAATTAAAATAAAAGTCAATCTATTAGTTTAATTTATACTAGCTTACAACGAGTCTACTCACGAACTTACTAACGAGTCTCGCTCACGAATTAATGAACCGAATATCTCTAAGTTAATTTGAGTTTGATTCGTTTAATTTTAACGAGCCTCATTAAACGAACTCGAACGATTTTTTATCAAATCGAGCTCCGAATAGCTCACGAGCGACTTGATTTATTTGTAGTCCTAATCATACCACCTCGATATCTATAATTTGTCTTTTGTATTGGCAAGTCCAAATCACCAACTTCAAAGTCAAAACCCCACGGCTCTTACTACTTTAATAATAGTGGATAGATATGATTCGACATAACATAGGCCGAGTTCATGATTGAAGTAGGAGCTCGGTATAGTCATACCTGTGCTATTACATTAGCAGATCTGGATGTAGTGACGAGTCCATATTTGAGGCTCAACTTCTAGAAGCCTCTTAAGATAAGCTCGGGATCATTAACCATATAGGAGTTCGGGATTGACTATGACGTGGCTTAAGCTTATTAATCAGATAAAATTTAATAACTAATTCTGACAGATTCCTTGTAACTGTCTCCGAAATTCCGGAAACTCTAATTATATTTTCTATAAATACCCATTACTTAGGTATGGTTGAACCCTTATGCACTTTTTGATATTTTACTTTACTAGTAAGATGCACGTGCGTTGCACGTAAACTCTATAATGTTACTAATTCAATTAAAAATTATCTATTAATAAAATATAAATTAAGTTGGTTTTATTATATATATCATTAATGTCGTATAATAAGATTTGACTTTGAAAATAGTCTTGTAATATTAAAAACTTAGATTTTATGAAGTAAAATTTAATAAGTGAAATTATGTGAAGACATTGTCGACCCAAAGACCTAATGGTAAATACTTCTGCTGAAGTTTTCATAGAACTGTATCCAATGGATGTATAAAAATGAAAGAAAGTTGTTTCACAAATTCAAGTTGCAGTAAGCATTTCTATTATTTTATGTTGGTAGGTCGTTCTCTTCTCTGTTCAAGTTGACAATTTCTTCACAAACTTGAAACTCAGACCTCACTAATATTTTAGTTATCTTCGTACCCTTTTTACTTTTGATTGTCTTATTTTCGTGTTTCATCGTCATTCTTCACTTGAGCATGATTGTAGACGTATTTAATGTCTTTCTCTTTTTGCCCTTCTTTAAATTAAGTTAACGTCTACAACCTTGTTTCTCTCTTCAAAAACCATTCATGCATTATGATCGTGTTGTATAACATTAAATACCAACCTATATCTATACTTCATTCAATAATGCTTAATATTTGATGCTGAATAAAAAATAGGGAAAAATTTCATTAAATCATTTAAATCAAGCTGCAACAAACTACAAATAAAAGATGGCGAGTAAGAATGAACTAATAAAGCATGCACTACACGATTTGCTGACCCTCTG